>JYFJ02006779.1:0-18092 GCA_000934665.2 Catajapyx aquilonaris | reverse complement strand
GCTTGTTCCTGACAGACTATGACGACGAAGAAGTGTCATTTGCAGTGTGGGAGCATAATGACGTAATCAAGAGAACATCATCAGTTGCTTCTTTTGTTGTAGACAATGAACTTGTCCACTGGACTACGAAAGGAATAACTCACGAACATGTACGAACGATTCAGCGAGAGGCTGTGCAGAAGTTGAATAGGCAGTGCCAAGATAGTGACTCGCACCTAGTGTTACATTTCGATTTTGCTGAAAATTGGACTGTAATACTTCCCGACGAAATTCAGAGCTACCACTGGGCGAAGACTCAGATCACAGTGTTCACCTGCATGACATACTTGGGTGACAACGTGATGAGAGTCGCTGTTGTCACTTGTCAGTGACGATACATTTGGTGTGACTTCTGGAAAAATGTGAGTAAGACTTTGCAATACCTCTATGCCTGATTTGACCTCACCGGACCTCACATAGCATTAACCAGTATCAGATATAAGTTTCAAGGTATCATACAATCACATGTAGCCTACACATACGAGAGAAGCTCTAATCAAATGTACCGTACATGATGCTATGAGTCGTGGGACTGGGTAGGTGGGCTCCATGGAGAGCGCCGGAAACGAGTAAGTAATAAAATTCAAATCGGGATCATAAGCCTCGGGGGGAGAGAAATTTTTGCACTGGTGTGTGGCTCAGATGTTCCTCTGCCCAGAAATAAATAGGCGTTCAATTATTCGGTGGTGTTTTTGAGAAAATTATTTTCTTCCAAACCATGTTTTGCGAAGTTAACAATGTTCAACAATGGCTCCACTGTTAACCTTTGACTTCAAAGCTTAACAAAGCTGATAAGTAGAGAGGGTATGAGTTGTACTCAAAGTCTACATGTTTCATTTGGCCACAAATATTTTTTTTGCAAAGAAATAAATTCGCGAAAACTGCTAAAATGTCGTACAACAGCCTTTTTGCCAATTTTTTCCGCGGTTGCTAATTATACATTCGCAATTATCTTATATCGAAAATTCAGACCTAGGTAGGCAGTTGCTCCATTACAAATTTGGGTTTCCTGTAACGTATAGGAAAATTGGTACACGCGTCCAAAGTTGAGGAAAAATGAACTTCGAGAAATAGCAGATTTGGTACCCCTGCGGTTATGAATTTTTTCAGGGCGAACAAAAAATGTCACTGAAAAATAGCCAGTGTCATTCGTCATCATTTCGACAGTGGTACTTCGTGTAATTTTTCCGTAATAATCGGAGACCAAGCCCTGACAGCCTCCGCCTGATTTGAAATGGAACCACCCAACTACTTGGTTGTTATAGGGGGGTGGCAGACCACCATACAGTTTTAATTGTTTTTACTTCGACCACCGGTGCAAGGATTACTATGAAATAGGGTTAGGGTTGGGGAGGGGACACATGTGCAGGTGCATTGTCCAGCGGTGGGCCAGGTGCAGTCCCCCAGAAGGTCAGGTTGCCAAGACGCCTCCTTAGGACCGGGTCACGACCCATTGACGCAAGCGAAAGGTTTGTTCCCGGGTGGGGATTTGAACCCGGGACCTTTTGCATAGGAAGCCAAGACTTTACCATCTCGGCCACCGTGCCTCTCCCGTGCCCCCATAAATTATTCATTATTGCGCATATATTGCAAAAACAATCAAAAGTTGACCCAAGGCTCACGACACCCCGGTTGGAAACCATGGCATTAAGATTTATGTGAGCTTCTTTTACATGGCATTCAAATTAAATAATATGAATAGGAAATTAATGATAATCAATCATCGCCTGGGGTGACAAAAGACCCCTCTATACTAGTTACGTTGCTCAGATTGACACTACTAAGGGTTAAGGTAGCAATAGGTACTTTACAGCCAAAGCATGCATCCTTTAGCTGGTAATTCAGGTTTCTCCCCATTTAAAATACACCCTGAACAACAAATGCCAACTTTCCTCATAGTTGTCAATAATGCAAGCATTTCAAATCCCCACTTGTCTAACCATCTCTTCTCCACAATCAGCCTTCAAGTTTCACCGAAGAACTTATATTATGCGTGTAACATGTCACAGATAGGCAACTCACCACTTCAGGACCTATCTTGGTTACAGCTGAGGCAATGGGCTTCCCTGTCCTGCGGTCGTAAGTCATCTCAAACTCAACTGGGTCCCCAATCTTTAGGTGCTCGATGTTGCCATCAAACTGGCTAAAGTGGAAGAAGAGTCGTGCCTGTCGCTCACAGCACTGGATGAAGCCATATGAATGCTGTGGAAAATAAGTCAATATAATGCCATTGCTAAAGAATATCACAACAAAACAACAACAAAGGTTACTGATACTGATTAGCAGTGGAATGTCCCTGAAGGGTTAAAGGGACACTCCACTCCAAATGCAAGTTGGGCTCTAAAAATCGGGTGAAAAATCCTGATTCCGAGGGTATATGCAGTGTTTCTGAGAGACGAACGGTAAGGCCAGGGCGAGCCATCAAAGTTCAGTAATTCGTATCTGCCACAAAACAGCAGCGCCTCCACCGAGACTGGGCAGAAATTGGCTTGAAGCTACGCCATCTGTGGTCTACGCCATGGTGCACGCCGGTCCTCACCATCTTTGGTCCGTGCCACAACTTCATCTGGCCACCCCCTGAACCGACTTACACCCCTAAACCAATTTCGCCTAGTACCCAGGTGGTGGTGCACTAGGGGCGAAGTGCACCTCACTAGCAGACGATGCAAATTCTAAGAATTTAACGCCTCATCCTGGCTTTTCCGTTCCACGCAGGAAAAAACCGATTGCACCTTTGGAATCATGATTTTTTGCCCGATTTTTAGAGCCCAACTTGGTTTTTTGAGTGGCATGTCCCTTTAAGTGCAACTTAGGTCGGTATACATAATGGCTGTGAAAATTGTGGAGCTGACTAACTTTGGGGATCAAGAGTGGGTCAAGGGTTTAACCATGGTTAAGTGAGTTCCACATACATAATGAAAACTATCCATGGGATTACTTAATTCCCATCCTCGCATCCAAGCCTACATTTTCTGAGAAGCATAGCACACCTCGGTTGGGTGTCCCTATGACTCTATTCCTCAGACACATCCCTATGAGATCATATGAAGACCTTGGGGGAAGAACAATTAAGGTCCACTTTTTGTCAAATGAAGGGCTCAAGAGAAACACGTGATAACCACCAGTGGGAAATGCAAAACGTTCGGCCTGAATGTAGTACGATCGTTTAAAAAACCAATTATGCACTGATGCATATTTGGGGCCATAATGCGCATGTCACCTAGGCCAAACCGGTTTCCTTTGAAAAGTCCGAAACCAGAGCTGGCTTCATGAATCACTGAGCTTATCAATACTGATAAGCTCAGGTCAGCCCTCTGTAAAGCAGGAATTGATGGAATGCAGTCTTGACCTCAACTATGCATCAGTACGTAATTATTTTTTTCCTGATCGTGCGATTTACTCTAAAAATTACACCCTTATAGGACGGGCATACCACATATGGTACGGCAACTTTAAAACATTCTGCTGGCGAGATTATAGCGTTTTCCCACTGTGTAATGTGGTTTCTGTATGACACTTTAAATTTTCTCTCACGTAAAAAATCGCTAATTTTGGACTACAAAATCTTGCATAAATAAACCAGATTAACCAGATTAACTTGAATTACATCATCTTTTTGCTGCCGATGAAAAAAAACTCCCCACTCCGAAAAAATTATGTTGGCCAGCAAATTTTGGCATACAGAGTTGCCCCCAAACCTCCTCAAGAGATTCCACCCTAAAATCAGACCAAAAAATGATTCAATAGTTTTAAAATAAATAAATAATGTTTGTAAATGCCAATTAGCGGCTGGCTGCCCACTGCGCAACTCCTACCCGGCCTTCTCCAAGATGGAGGGGCTTGAACAGCTGTGGAGCGAGGCAGGTTTCCACTCGGGTGGGGGGGTGTATGTTTGTAACTGGGATGCCTGTCCTATGACATATTATTCAGGCATACTGGTCTGTTCAGCAGCGCCAGGGCGACATACACATATACTTCTTGTCAGCGCAGGAGTGACAAAAAATTGGCGAAAAAAATACGTAGGCGCGAAACGCACCCCTGTGGCATCTGTTGAGACTTTTAAGAATTTAAATCTTCGTGGTATAGCAAGACGGTCCCATAAATGGCCTCAAGATCAAGCCTAGACACTACACGATGTTACTCACTTGATTAGTCACGTGTGGTCCCTCAAATGACAAAGCAAGCGATTGTTTTGCAGATGCTTGCAAAAACGCGAAAAAACTGCCCGTCTAATTAGGGTTAAACTAAATACCATTAATTACAAATGGAATGAAACTAAGATGTCCTAAAAGATGAAGCTCATATGTGGTAGATTTTCAATGTTATAGCGAAAATAGTGGCGTTGGGCACAAAAAGTGCCCACGTCGCCGTCTGAGGGTTAAAAATGTCATGCCATTTTTCTAAGGGTGGGTCACACTGGAACAATGTAATACCTTTTAAAATCACAATGCAAACCATCTTAAAATCCTAACAAATGAACAGCACAATCCAAGATTGTCCCGTATGGCACCATACAGAATGCCAGATTTAGCTCTGCATCTTAAGCTTACTCTACACAGATGAAAATTAAAACAGAAAAATTCAGGTTTGAGACACTGAGTCAATGTCGACTGCATTTCTTCAATGTCTGTTGTAATGTCAGCTGAAAAAGTCTGCAAGTTTTATCTTGATAAGAGAGAAACACATGTCCATTTGTCTCTACCTTGCTGAACATACAAAACCAAAAGAAACTGGCCAACAACTAGACATAGGAATATACCTTAAGACAGTCTACATAAAAGACAGGCACCTTACTCTTTGTTGGAACACAACCTAACACTAACATGAATCTGTAACATCTGGCATTCCTACATCACTTCCGCATATCCAGGGCATTAGTAATTAACCACATTTATAACGCACGACAGGAATAAGCTTGTTACTGACCAGCAGCTTTTCGATGATTCCAGTTTCTCTGATGCCCTGGTTGCTGGGCGAAGAGGAATCCCCACCATAGTTGTTTGAATTGGAGTAATGCGAGGAATTTGTGTTGTTTCCATTGCTGGTGTTACTATCTGAGTAGGAGTGATGCTGTGAATGGTGGTGGTGGTGATGGTGATGTGTGGATGAAGAGTGATGTGAGGAGGAATGGTCCCCTCCTCCACTCAGAGCGGACTCATTAAATACACCTATTGGTGGGAACTTGCTGGGGTTTGGAGAATAAGGGGGGTCACTGTTTCCACTTCCCCCTCCTCCACCCCTCTCACCAGTCACACTGTTGGAATATGATCCAACGTATGAACTTGTGTAAGGCGAGCTGTAGGACCCAGATGAAGACGTCTTGCTAAATGAGCTGCGGCTTTCACCCGCATAGCCTGTAAAAAATTACACATATAGTACAAATTCTATACAGCTGACAAACAAGTACTGCGTTAAAACTTCAACTCATCATATAACTTTTGTGACTTTCAATGCGTCCATCATCGATTATACCCTGTCATAGAGGCCTGCCAATAACATGAGGCAGTCTCGACCCACCATCTTTAGCTCCTTTTGGCTAATTTATTGTTTTTCAAAGATGGGGTCATTTAAAAATGTGCTGTCACATTAACATCAAAGTGTAAGACACTAATGTGTGTCCAAATCAAGGTCAACACTGCTTTTATGTGAGATTTTTGTGAGGCACAAGTAATCGGCAAAATTTGTAGGCCTAATTTTCTCCACTCTTTGTAGTCAAAAAATGGTGACTTTTCCCCCTAACATAGAGAGAAAAAAAAGCCACTCCAGAAATTCTACAAAGGCTGCTGGCACTTGCCAGGAACCAGTTAATCCTAACTTCGTTCCAACACATGCAAAATATCTCGGAATAAACAGGAGTTTCCACATGATGTGTGGATAATTTCCAAGGCAGAAGTATCATATATATCATGGCATTGCAACTCTTTCCCATTTTATAGTGCCAAGATGTCTTCTTGGGGTTAGGGAGAGAGAAAGAGGTAGAGAGCGAGCAATTATAAAATCTGCTGTCCCAAGGAGAAATGCAGGTGCTGCACTCATCTCCCCTGGGCCAGGAGGGAAAGGTGCAGGGCATGCAGGCAACTTTTGCTTTGGGCATAGGGCTTTTCTCCTTGGGACAGCATAAATGGTGGGTTTGCACTGCCTTAGGCTGTTGGTTGAACAATTGAAGACCTAAGGAAAAAAAAAACGATCAAGGTCCACCTCAGATGAAACAGATACCCCATTTTAAATTTCAAAGGCCCATAAGGCTCCATTGTAAATCCCACTTTCGGGGCCTTCCATAGTGAATCATGACCAAACCATCATATTCTACGCTAGTGACTTTCTCTGCTGAGATATGTCATTTTTGACAAAAAGTGGACCTTGATCGTTTCCCCCCCACCCCCCCAGGTCTTCAATTAGACTAACGCACCCTCTGGATCTGACATTCACTAGAAACTGTTCCCTTGTATGCAAACATCATGTTCAGGAGGGCAGCATTGGTGTTGCGAGTTCAAAAATGACAGACAAAATTGGGTTGTCACATTCAACAAACTACTAACCACTATACGATCACGGCTAAGATCGGGATCTTCAACAAACTACTAAAAGTCAATGGGCAAGTTTCTACTGCCTTCATAATATGATGTAATAGGCAAGTTTCATTGTATCAGGAACTGAGAACATTTAAGTTTTTCATGTAAAGTTGGTTCCACTGAATTTTGTCAACCATAAGGATTCACCTGGCCAGGGAGATATTTCTGAAATTATTTACAAAATCTACTCACCTCCACTGTTGCCTCCAGTGCTGTCCTTCCTCCCAAACATTCCATAAGTGCCATTGGGAGGGCTGCCGTAGGAGTTGCTCTGTGGGGAAGAGGATGCACCACTGCTCGCAGGGTTCTGCTGCTGCAGGACTGATTTGAATTCAAGTATTGCACTGTCAGAGTTCATAATTGGCGGCTGGAAGGAACTCCACTGAGGATTTGACGACATCTTGATTGATGTCTGTCTTTTTAATTGCTTGTTAACTCTTTTGCTGGGGCTGCTTTTGTTGTTGTAACATGGGTGCACATTCGTAGATTTTCTTCTGGGTGTCAGGTAGGTACAGGGAACAAAGGTTAGGTTCGGTCAGGTTGAAGGTTACAAGCGAAGGATCAAAATAAACAACAACAAATGACAAAAAATTACAGGTAGCTACAAATCTTTTCTAACTTTTTTTTTTTCTCTCTTGATTCACTTGACTGGGGAGTTATATCACAGCATCGGTTTCCCACGAAAAAAATGCATTTCCAGTCTCTCAATCAATCAATCAATTCAATCACACTCTCGCAATCATACGACTCTTGTTCACGTTCTCACTTTTCTTTTTGCATATATATGATCTCGGTCACTGATTGGCAGAATAAAAATGGGGCTTTGGGAAGGGATGAGTTCTTTAAAAAAAAGTGGGAGATGGGGAGGGGAGATAGGAGAAAGGGGGGTGCTGTTTTCTTCCTTTTAAATCCGAGATCGAGTGTTTTTAAACGCAACTTGAGCCCATGATTATTTTTTGGGGGATGGGGAAGAATACAATACAAAGGGTGAGTAATGATAAGGGATGTTAGCAGTGAGTCAAAAAATTTGCTGTTTTTTTTTTTTTTGTTACAGACTAATCCTCAGATGTCCTCAATGCGTGCTGGTGGTGTCTTCGGATTTCTCGTTTGCGTTGCTGTTAACTTATGTACGTATAAATCTTACTTTTTTGTATCGTTTCACTTTTTGGTGTTGCGACTTTTTTCTTTTTTTAAAAATTGCTGTGTTGACGATGGTAAGTATTAACGTGCTTACTTATTGTTGTTGTTCAAGTTAGACTTCTGCGATTACGATAATTTTGAAGGGGTTTTTCTTTCTTTCTGGAAGTTCGGGAAGGTTGTAAAGCGGCGATTTGATGGTAAAAGGTTGATCGTTGCTCTGGGAGGGATGGTAAACTAAGAAGTCTGTAGGCTGAAAAGAAGAAAAATATATATTAGCACTATAATTACAATCACATAACCTAAAGTGAACTACAGTTCAATTTAGTGATAGAAGAGAGAGAGGTTGACAATCTCTTTTCCAAAACTCTAAAAACCCAAAAGCCAAACACCAAAAAAAAATTTATGGGGGATCTATGCACCAAAACTAGCATTGGGTGCCAGGCATGTTCTGAAGTGCCCCATGCGCATCTCACGTCACTCAGGTGTGTTGCATCAGTATGTATGAGTAGATGTAAGTACTGGTGGTTTGCAAAAAACACTTTGCTGGCCAAGGTCATACCCTTTTTTATATAAAAAAGGGTATGACCTTGGCCAGCAAAGGGCATGGCACAGAAAGTATGGGCCAGTGGCCTTCCGTTCGATTTGCCTGAAAATGGGATGTGTTGTAGCCCAGACCATCCTGACCAATGTTAGAAAGGGACATTTCCAGGTAGGACCTACAGGGAGCATGCTAATGACCTCCGAAGGTAATATGGGGAGTAGTAGACTACAATAATCTTGTCTCCAGGAACTCAATGGTTATTGCATGAAATTAACAATTACTCTTTATTACCGAGTCTTCTGGTTCACATTCTACTCCTTGAAGGTTGTCATCTGGAGTTTCCTCCAGCTGCACTTCAACATCCATTAGGTCAATGTAAGGAAGGTTTCTCTCACCACAGTCTTCCATGGTATTGAGTAGCTTCCTCGACGGATAGCCGATATTTTCCTGGTGTCTAGCAAAACCTAGATACCACAAGTCACTTGCCACGTGAGCACAACAGCCAAGCGTTCGAGCTCCTGTCTTGCACTTGCAGTACCATCCAAGAATTGGCTCAAATCCATCGTCTTCATTGTCGCCGTTCTGTTGATCATACGGAGCATCTTTGTAAGCAATCCACAGATTGTATTTGGTGGAGTTGGAAAACCTGGAGTAAATTCTGGCTCTCAGGAAACCTGGCTCTTGTAGTAAAATCTCAATGGACCATTCTGAATATTTATCAAGTTTACCCTGAACATAGGACTTCACTAGTTTGATTTAAGGAACCTAACATACGGAGTGTACCAAGTCAAACTTGCGAAGTCCTATGTTCAGGATAAACTTGATAAATATTCAGAATGGTCCATTGAGATATTACTTACAAAGATGCTCTGTATGATCAACAGAACGGCGACAATGAAGACGATGGATTTGAGCCAATTCTTGGATGGTACTGCAAGTGTAAGGCAGGAGGTCGAACGCTTGGCTGTTGTGCTCACGTGGCAAGTGACTTGTGGTATCTAGGTTTTGCTAGACACCAGGAAAATATCGGCTATCCGTCGAGAAAGCTACTCAATACCATGGAAGACTGTGGTGAGAGAAACCTTCCTTACATTGACCTAATGGATGTTGAAGTGCAGCTGGAGGAAACTCCAGATGACAACCTTCAAGGAGTAGAATGTGAACCAGAAGACTCGGTAATAAAGATTAATTGTTAATTTCATGCAATAACCATTGAGTTCCTGGAGACAAGATTATTGTAGTCTACTACTCCCCATATTACCTTCGGAGGTCATTAGCACGCTCCCTGTAGGTCCTACCTCGAAATGTCCCTATCTAACATTGTTCAGGATGGTCTGGGCTACAACACATCCCATTTTCAGGCAAATCGAACGGAAGGCCACTGGCCCATACTTTTTGTGCCATGTCCTTTTGGCATATAGAGTTGCCCCAAACCTCAAGAGATTCCACCAGGGATGGAAAAATAACCGCTTCTTTGGGAGGAAGCGGTTCTTTTTCCATCCCTGCACATGGAAAAAAGAAGCGCTTCTTGGAAGGAAGCGGTTCTTTTTCCATCCCTGGATTCCACCCTAAAATTAGTGCAAAAGATAATTCAATAGTTTTAAAATAAATAAATAATGTTCGTAATTGCCAATTAGTGACGCGGCCGGCCACACCCTCCCCAAGCCCCAGCTGTCCGCAAGATGGAGGGGCCGGCACCCAGTGGGGCTTTGGAACAGCTGTGTGGAGTGAGACATTACTCCACCCTGGTGGGGGTGTATGTTTCTCTCTGTAGCTCAGATGTCCATTGTGTGACGTATTACTCATGTGTACTGGTCTGTTCAGCAGCGCCAGGACAACAGACCCACATAGTGTAGGAGAGTGACAGAAAATTAAAGAAATAGATACGTAGACGTGAAACGCACCCCCAGCGCCATATGTTGCGCTTAAGAATTTAAATCTCCGCATAATATGGCATGGTAGATGGCCTCAAGATCAAGCCTTGACACTATACGATGTTACACACTAGATTAGTCCGCATGGTCCCTCAAATGACAACACAAGCGAATTTCTTGCATATCCTTGCAAGAACGCGAAAAAACCGCCCGCCTAATTCGAGTTGAAGCAGAATACAGTATGTAGACATACAGTAATTCATTTAAAACCTACAAATAGCTCATTTTATGGTATGTAGGACCATTTCCTGATTATCCGTGTTTTCTGATTATTCGATCCGGCGACACCCGTGCAGCCGTTAGCCTGGATAAGTGGGAGTGCAGTGTATCACCAACCACCCAAATCATGAAGACTTCGAAACTGGCCAATGTCAAAAGCCTTTACAGGTTTCTTTCTGAGGATGTCAAACTCTACCTCAATCAGCTACATGCTACACTAAATCGAGTCTTCAGTGGCAGAAGAGGGTACTTCATCAGACAGATATATCCCTGACAACTGAGAGTAAAATAAAAATACATGCACTCATGAACTCACTTGCAACCCACTTCAATTAGTACTAGACACTCTTATTTAACCTGCAAGATCCTGGAAATGCTCCAGAGAAAGCAAGAGAGGTCCTCTCCTTTGGACACAATCACATTCAACAGTAAAGCACGATCATATGTTGCTGAGGAATATAATATCCACAAACATGTGGATACACAATCATTGTTGATTTTGTTTACTCATGAGGTCACCCATGGTGATGTGAACCTGAGACAATTTCTACCTTAGAAAATTCATATCTTCAATTTGAAGCATCCCAATTTTTCTATTCTTCCTCCCTGCATGCAGGGCCCACCAATTCCCCCTGCCGGTTGCCCCTCTTCGCGGGGCAACCGGCCCGCGAAAAAGGAATAGTGGGTTATCGCTATGCTCCCTATGTAAATTTGCCGACTTCATAACTCGCGATCGGGTTAATCGATTTCAAATCGGAAACAAGATTTACACTCCGCTCACTCCAGTTACCAACTTTAGATAGATAAACAACAACCAGGGCCATTACCGGGATCACTTGCCAGGGTCAAAGTTCAAAAATGTGTCGTTACTTCGACAAGGGTACAGCCAAAATGGTGCGTCGTAGAGGGTCATACAATTTTTCATTAGAACCGCAATGTTCCCAGGAAGTGCCCTTCTGCCTACCTTTTTTTGAGAAAAACCTTTCCTTTTTGAGTTACGAGGCGATTTCAATAGTGTCAGTTTTGTGGCTCTCGCTCTTTCTGTACCACAGAAAAACCCATCATGTACTCGTCTACGAGTCAATGCAGAGGCTCTTAATAATAATTAAAATACCTAAGATATCTTTACATTACTTTATTCTGATGATGAAAAGAATTCAATAAAAATAGGCAGTAACACTTCCAAAAACTATTCTTCCTCTCCGGGGTGAGATTAAAAGTAAGAAACAAGTCCATAGGTGGGGGTCGGTTGTGTCACGGGGATGTGTGATAATTAAATTTAATTCAAAACATTCGTGCTTTGGGGCTGGGAAGAATTAGGCACAGTATGAGAGTCGGAGGAGTACATAAAAGCAATATCTGCCTAGTTCTTCCCAGCCCCAAAGCACATATGTTTTGAATTAATTTTAATTATCACACATCCCCATGACACGAACCAACCCCCACCTATGGACTTGTTTCTTACTTTTAATCTCACCCAGAGGAAGAATAGTTTTCGGGAGTTTTACTGCCGATTTTTTTCCAAACTGTCATAGCCTGCTTTTTAAAGGTCCGATGAAGTTTTAAAAATACAATTTCATACGATCCTTCATAGGATGAATTTTGCAGAGGAAATATGAAGTTGTTCCAAAATGAAGCCAGCCTTCCAGCGATGTCACAAAATAGACAAACAACACCTGACAAACACTGATTGTGGGTTCTTGAAAGGAAACTGGTGCAGCCTTGGTGACGCAGGCACATTATGGTCCCAACTACCCATCAGTGCATGAATGATTTTTTTCTGATTGTACTATTTGCTCAAAAAATATGAACTAAATGCCATTTATTGAAGAAGGAATCAAGCCATGATTGGGTCCTTTTGGGGGAACCTTTTTATGAATCGCCCTGGTCCAAGGGCAGGGTGACTGGGAGGGGATGTGCAAAGTGCAAGTGCAATGTCTCAAACGGTACATTTTGTGAACTCCCCCGGTTGATTAGTCTATCGGACATTCCACCCAAGACGAAGCCAGAAATGACCCAACTCTGCACGACATTAAGAGGGGAGACCCCGGGCTGGGATCGAACCCGGGACCCTTCCATCCATGGGCACATACTTTACCACAGCACCACTCCGCCTCCCCTCAAATGTGACGTATTTCCCATGTTATAACAGAACATGTGACTTGGTCACCAAAGGTGCCCACGTCATCGTCGCGGGGTTAACTGATATTAATAGATTAAATGCTGGTTGTGCAATGTGGCAACACCACAAATGGGGTATTACTGTATTACCTCACATAAAGCGGCATGCCGGTATAAAACAAGGTCCACCAGCATCCCGGTATAACCCGGGGGTGGCCGGCATGCCACAATAACCGAGGTAGACTTCCGTAATTTTCATCCTTGTCATTTTTTAATGGAATGCTTCTAGTACCGTACTGAAATATTATGTTACAATGAAAATGGGCGAGTGTACAGCCTGTGAGAATATGCAAGTTCTGTTGCATAGTGCATATTAAAAATGTAGATTGTGTGACCAATCCCATCATCAGTCTGCTTTTAAATAGCAATTATTGCCAGACATTGCAATTGAATACAATATATTAGGAAAATGTGCCTTTTCGATAACCTTTACGTGAATTTCGATTTTCCAGGAAAATGTCAAGTTCGAAAAGGATAATGTAACTTATGTGAAAACCTC
The DNA here is from genome assembly GCA_000934665.2 of Catajapyx aquilonaris. Classification (NCBI taxonomy): domain Eukaryota; kingdom Metazoa; phylum Arthropoda; class Diplura; order Dicellurata; family Japygidae; genus Catajapyx; species Catajapyx aquilonaris. The sequence goes on along the minus strand of JYFJ02006779.1, from coordinate 4,967 downwards.
GGCTTATACCGGCATGCTGAAATAGCCACCAGATTGTGCATTTCGAAAAACTGGTCGACCTCGGCTACACCGGCATGCCGCTTTATGTGAGGTAATACGGTACATGAGGAATCTCTCTCATGCCAGCATGGATTTTTAATTTCGTTGAAATAAATGATCATCAACAACCATTTGTAATTGTCATGAAAATTTGTTAAATTTCTGCCACTTTCCTAGCAACTTCAGTGGCCATTTGAAATGCAAAAACAAGATTGGCAAATCACACTAGCATGATTCAAGTATACTTTTTCTCATTGCCAGGGAAATTAAATGGCGCAACAACGACTGAATGTCACTGGTCTAATGTCTCGTTGCCAAGGAGGAACCAAAGAACACCTGCCCATAGACTTGACCTTGGTGGATAGTGTACCCGGAAAACTGGAAGTGGCCGGTCACCGGAAGTTGACCATGAAACCTACTTCGGGTCCTCTGAATCCAAATCTGTAAACCGTTTGCCACTATCTCTCTCTCTTGCGGTTTAGGACCGCAGGACAGACAGAGCCATTCTATAATGTCTCTTTCACACTAAGCCACCATGGCGGCACGGCCAGGTCTTTGCATTGCTGCAAGTGTAGCGTTTCACACGTAGTGGTAGCCACGCGCCCATGCGCCGCCAGAAATACTGGTGGGGGGCAGGGCGATTTTCGGTGCTGCCAGCTGGCCGCTCTGCCACGTGTTTGCACTGAATCATAGGGAGCCTTTCACACAAGACGTGACTTTGCGGCAGCCAGACATGCATTTTGAAGCGCGGTTCACAAATAAAAAGTCGTGCGATTTGGCCGCAGCGGCCAAATCGCACGATTTTTTATTTGTGAACCGCCCTTGAGATTGCATCTCAGCTGGCAACACGACCATGGTGGCTAACAAATCTGCAACATGTCACCAGAGCAGCGTCACCTAATTTATGCGGCGGCGCTGCCATGGTGGCCTCGTGTACAAGTGGCCTAAGACTTTTTGATGATGCGAAAAAGTCTAAAAGTTGCAAATTCTCAACTTTCAAGCCCCAATTTCCACTACTCAGAGAACAGACAGAAGCCAATGGGAGTAAGTCCACATTTTTCCAACAGATCTGCAGAGTGATTTCAAACTTTGAAAGCAAACACTGTCGGGTGGCTGAGAACTGCCTTTTGCAGTTAGACAAAACATTATTTTGTGTTAAGCTTTTCTGAAATGAGACTTTGTCCTCTGATATTAGGCTCGTCACACATGTGAAAAAATGAAGATATAGTGCAATGTTAACTTGTATGACTTGGCAGAGTAAAATAATTTTCTCTACACCAAAACGGCTAGTATTTTTCACGTCTCCTTTTTCCTCTTCGTTTCTCTCACCATCTGTCCCACCTTTGTGTCTTCTATAGCCAGATAGCCATAGTTGCTTTGGCTTCTTCCGAATAAACCAAACTAAACCAACCATTCTTCATATACAGATCTTTCAGCTTTGAATATGGGCCCTCCACCTCACCTTGACTTGATGTAAGCATTATAGGGATAGGTGTTCAGTGTATCATCATCATCATCATCATCATCATCATCATACATTCATATATCTTGCATATATCACAGAACTAGCAGTGGCACCCGTTCTTCGCACGGCCTGTTTCTATGGTAATCAGCAACAAAACTCTGTTGCCACAGGCACATTTTTTTTTGCCTTACCTACATAGATTATCAAAATATGTTATTTATTAATTACTTTATAGCAGCAAACCCGTGTGAAGTATCTGGTACATATGTTGAACTTGGTGTCAGTCAACGTACACAGAAGTGATCGAAAGCGGAGGGATAATTGGACCGTGTTATGCATTAATGGGTCAACCCACAAAAATGTCTAAATAGAGTCATGCCCAGGAACATACACCCAAAGGATTGTACCGGTACTTCATTCAGTTAGAATCAAGGTGGCGAAATCTGCATACTTCTACCACAAATGACCGAAAAGTTAACTCTCGAATGGTGTGCATGGACGGTGTTATGCAATAATTTGTCAACCCACAAAAATGTCAAAATTGAGCCAAGCCCAGGAACATGCACCTAAAGCAGAGGCTCTTAACCTTTTCGGGCCTCCGCACCCCCTTTGTAGACAATATATTGGGTCCTTGTCGCACCCCCTATACCAGGGGTGATTGATTAGGCCAGTTATTGGCTCTTGGTTAGATTAAGTCCATAGGTGCACCTTTCTCGCACCCCCAGGGAAGCCACCTCGCACCCCCTGGAGGTGCGGGCACCCCGGGCTAAGAACCACTGGCCTAAAGTATCCTACTTCATTCAGTTAAAATCACGCAGGTGAAATCTGCATAATTCTGCCATAAATGACCGAAAAGAACACTGAATTAATTTCACAGAACTGCATGACCTTCAAAGCCCTTTTCCTCAAAACTGTTCTCATGTCGGTTGACGCATTATTGCATAACAACGTCCAATTATCAAATACAGTAGGTACCCGTTTTACGTTAACACCGGTTTGAAAATGACATTATAAAAATGTTTAAATGGAAAAATTGTGCAAAATATGACGATAACAACACAATCTGAACATAAGCACAACACTTCTACACTTTTGAGTCCAAATGCAAGACCACAAAATAATGCTATTTTTTGTCTTTCGTGGTGCCTTGTGGCGGGTTCTATTGATAAATACAGTACCGTATTGTTGGTCTCATTGGAACCCTCCGAAGTCTGTTAAATACCCTACGTCTATTGCAGTTCTTCCCAAAAGGGAAAAGTGGCCTCAGAACCATATGACCCTTCACATGGAACCTTAACCATTATACGTGCATTATAAATGCTTGAATGTTTGAAAGGTTCTACTTAAATGCCATTACTGCTACATCTAATCTAAATATTTTGTGATGCATGGCTGCACCTGGAACCATGATTGACTTGCCAGAATTGTTACAGCGCATGACTGTCCTTCCTTCGAACCTTCGCACTGATTTTTCCTTGATTTTTCTGTACAGAGCAATAACTGCTCAGTACAATCAAGTGATTATAATTAAGTTCATTTGGATTATAAAATTATTGTCAATCGCAGTATTTGTGGAATTGGAGAACCTCAGAAGTGTTTCCTCTATTGTAGACGTTCATGATTCTTCTCATGTGCGGCAATAGTGTGGAAAATTGATTATTTGATGAAATTGATGAAAATTGATGTTTAGATTGGTTTGTTATTTTCAAAAATTTTCAAAATTCCTAAAAAATTTCAAATGTAAGTTTCAAACTGGCGTTATGTGAAACTGCATAAAATGAAGCAGCGTCAAGCAGGTACTTCCTGTACACAGAAAATGGCACCTGAATTATTGTTTTTAAATATGGCACCCCCACTAGTCTTTGGATGCTTCATACATTTTTAATGCACAATTTTCTATTTTACACACTATTAATGTGGAATCCAATATTACCTGTAATAATGCATACATAAATGTGCTTTACGCTTGTCACAACTCAACAGGGAGGGGCAATATGTTCAAAGGACATCCTAAAATGGACTTCTGGAACTCTTTTCAAGTTTTACTCATATTGTCGCATGAGGGCATCGCCATGGAAACTTGAAAAGTGGGAGTTTCCAGAAGTGCAATCTAATGTGCGGAAAACCAAATGACGATCTGACGTCATCGTTTCTTCCATTGTTGCTTTTTGTTGCTACTGTTTACTCATATTGTTCTGTGAGGGTATTCCATGGAAACCTTGATGATGTCAGATTGCCACTTCGTTTTCCACACTATAGGATGTCCTATGACTATATCTCCCATAATTATGTTCATTGACCGAAGCAGTTTGGAGGAGGGGATATAGTGTCCGACTGCTAATCGGGAGGTCCTGGTATCAAATCCCGGTGCCGGCAACTCTGACCGTGGTTTTCTGTGGTTTCCCACGGTCCTTCCAGGAAAATTCCAGAGTTGTTTCTGTAATTAATAGGCCACAGCCGCTTCTTTCCATCCCTATCCTATCCCAAAAAGCGCAGTAAAATAAAAACAAAGAGTTCCAGGCGAAACAAAACTTCCCCCCTAAAGAGCCGATAGGCTGATCACGGGGTATCAATTATTATAATTATGTTCATTTAAACATAGATATGCATCCAAAACATGTTCATGTTACATGTGAACAGCACTGCCAATCAAAGCTTCAATTTAACCACTATGGATTCTGAACTGAGTTGACTGTGCAGAAGGTGGACGCCTCGAAAATACACTTCCCTTTTTATTCCGCACTAATAGCATTCAAAGCAATAGTAGACCTTCCTGCTACAAGTGCAGGTCTGTTATCTCCATTTCATAAAACATTACGCGACCACTTTGGCTTCTTCACACCTCACACCAATTGCAGAGGCATGCATGGTCCTGTACAACCAGTTTCCTGCCGCATTTCAAATGCATACAGCTATCATGTGTGCAACAACTCCAACTAGGCCCAGCTCAAACCCAACCCTTCAATTACAAAACCCAAAATACTTCACCCAAAATTCCTATCCCCATGCTCAATACCATCCAGCTTAAACATGGTTGAGCATGGAAAGTAAGACTAGGTGGAAAAAAATGGAGGGTAAATCCGGTGTAAAACTGCCTGATCCATACCCCCTCCCCCACCCTATCCCTCCCTTCAGGACGCATCCCATGCTACCGGAACAACCCTACAAGTCCGGCTTAAAATGATGAGAAGGATCCGGATAGCCGATTTTCCCATAGGTTTGCGGCTTCCCGGCCCTTAAACGGTGGTCAAAATTGGAGGGGCAATCTCACCACGACACAGCACAGCACTGACGACATGCCGCCATGTTGAATGTATGTCAACACCGCAGCCGCACAGCGCCGTTGCCGGCTTATCCCAACTTTCAGCAGCTATATTAGTAGCAGTTCGAACAAGGGTTTCGTATATTAGCACCGAGTACTTGGCTATTGTAGAGGTAGTTGAGAAATTAAGTGGGGGGGGGG
>JYFJ02006777.1:0-18094 GCA_000934665.2 Catajapyx aquilonaris | reverse complement strand
TCTAATGTGTATAACGTATACAGTGTGTAAACCTATATTTTTAAAAGTAGGACACTTTTTGGAGAGAAATTATTATCTTATGACATCTTCATACCAATAGCAGCACACTGTAAGGCATGCTAATTAGTGCAGTAGAAATGTTACGTAAGTATATAACACACTAATATCTCATAAAATTGTACAAATTTTAAATGATAATGTGGCTTGGCAACATGCAATGATACTTTTGCTGTAAAAATTAATACGTGTACGTAATTCAACTTGAAAAGTGTTCTCTTACGTGACTTTTGTTATGAGCCAGGGGAATGGAAAGGATTGTCGGCGCAAGAGCTGGTCTGTTTTATACACTTGTTACTGAGAATATTTGGGACGAGATAATCGTTAACATGATTAAACTGAAGACTATAGAAAATGAAGAATGATCAACGCCACGTTTTTTGTGGAAATTGAGTTAGGGATTGCTTAATCCATTATTCATTGGGTCCATTCTTATGGTCAAGTTAGTTTTGATATGAAGAAACTGCAGCCCCTAGAACTACAAATAGGGGGGAAAAATCATTCGAAAGTAAAAGGATAATGCAATCTTCAAACATCGAAATCAGTGATATGTGAATCTTCAATTATAACAGCCAGTGTACGTCTCAATTACTCGTCTTTTATCACAAAAATTAGTAAGAAAATATTTCTAATTCACACAAAAACTGAATCGTGTGAATTAGAAATCACTGAATTTAAAAATGACATACACAAAAATTATTATCGAACAGGTAAATGGAAAATGTTGATTGGCAAAATTAAGACTATTAATTAATTTACAGGCAGAATTCAACTCGATGAAGGGTGTAATTTAAGTATCAATACGTGTGGTATACGGTACCCCATTATTTGGACACTCATAGACTAGTGTTTACCTCAGGTTGAAATGACTTTGTATTAAAAATCAGCAGTACCATAACACGTACTTTACATCGTTATGAAGCCACTGTTAACGTGGATAATGACACTGTGGCGGTTCAAATATTGTTGACATTAATTTTATTCGTAGACCTTATTATAGTCATTACCTGCAGAACACTCCACTTGTCACATGTGGCGCATATGGCGCAGTTATTGAACTGTACTGGTATCAAACAATAGGGTTAAAAAAAGTTTAGGCCAAAAGTATCCTGACACTACGCAACCATCACCACGTTCCCAAGTTGAAGTCTGTGGTGGATATTCAGAGAGCTAATGGTTGTATACCGCCAGGATATATACGTCTGGACAAAAAAAAGACAAACAGTGCATCCAGAATGTAATAAAAAATAAGAATTAGTGTCAGTATAATACTTGTATTTGCTGGCTGACAGTACTGCTGTATACCGTCTCGTACACAAAAGGCCAGTGTAATTCCTAATGACCCTTTGCAATCATAGTTCAGAATAATGCAGTGGGAGTAGTCGACTTCTTGCACTCGGCAATTATACTGTTAAATTACGATGGCTTGCAAAAAGCATTCAGTTACACCAGTATTACGTGCAAGTCGCTGGTGCACTTTTTATCAGACTGCTTTGTGTTGGAAAACAAAACAATCACAATACAGTTACGAAGATGCATTTTTTTCAAAATCCGAAATGAGACAAGAAGGAAACTCCAGGAACTTGGACGCTCAACAAAATGATATCTCAAGGTCTGTTTATTTCGCAGTGTAATTTGTACCACCGAAGGCTACAAGAGACGGAACCTATTAAGTGATTTTGCGAAATAAACTCAGGAAGGACACACTTTTTCAAGCTATAAAAAGTAAGCAAGACCTGCTTGTTGTTGCATCCGACTTGGTCACGATCAGCTGAGCGCATGTATACCGAGAGCCAAGATGTATACACCTCGGGGAGTCAGCTGTTACTTCATATCCAACCATGGCCCTGGATGACTCAACAAGCCTTCGCAAGCAAAGGTGCTGCTGCCTACAGTCTACCTTATGGAAGAGCCCTACAACCCAAATTGGGAAGCACGTACTCGTGATCGCTCCCAGATAACCATCACTTCCTATAATGAAATGAGACTGGCCCTCTCATGCTTTCTGCCGCCATAATCTATCCCAAAGCTAATAATGCAGGTCTCGATATGTCGGACATGTGCACGAGAGGTCATCACAGACACAGACCTGTTCTTCCAATTCCCCAAAACCTATCCTTGCGGCACTTTCACTCTCAGCTGGAAAGGTCTCGCTTTTGTGTCACTTGTGGTGTGTACGTAACCGACACCTTTGGCCACAAAACGCGTGAGCAGACCTCGATGTAATGTTCCCAGCGCTGACGCCCTTGTCCGGAATTACGCGTTTGGATGTGCAGCACCAGCAGGATAGCTAGTCCCTGTCCCAACTTCCTTTTTTTCTTCTTCACCGAGTTTTGTTTCGTCACGGCCAACCCAACCAAACTGCAGTTACTCTTTTACCGCTTCCAGGAATAATGAAAAATAGCGGATAAGAACCTGATGCAACTCCCTTGGATGAAACTACCCTCACACTGTATGATACTGCTGGTTTCGACATTTAAAAGAAATCACGCCGTTTACGAGTGTGTGTATGGTTTTGTAAAATGTGAGCTTCCGGTGCGACAATCGCGTGGAAGAGCGAGTTCCTGTGAAATATCGTATTTGAAAAAAGCAGGCTCTATGGAAATATCTTACCCAACATTTTAATTATTCAGCATATGAATTTATTTGTCACGCACTCTTCAGCTTGGGTTTCAGACCCTCTACGCCATAATTATATCACTGTTTAAAAATGACTTCGCCTAATAATATGCGATTCTAAGAGGAAAAATGTTATTGTTAAATTGTCAAATCAACAGTGTGTTGATTTGACTGATCTTAATTTTGAGAAAGCTGTTATTGATAAAAGATGTATGAGGCCACGTGGCTAACTCATAACAACTCACGTTAATATTCTTCATATCACGCAAGAAGGTGAAACTTACAGAGTGCTCTCTAGAATACCGTTGAATACAAAGGCCGCGTATCCTTGTAAGAGAAACAAGAAAGGCCAGCAAGCACGAAAATGCAAAAAAAAACTGTAAGTGTCGTAATCATTCTAGCAAAGTATGAGTGCAAAGACATCTGTCATTAGAATAAAAGTGAAGGTGATGTCACCTGTGCCAAGCAACACTTTTCTCCTTTTCTCTGTGGGTCCCGACACCTGTTATCTTCATCACATCAGCGCACACATTTCAGTAAGTGCATAAAAGTGTGCATTGGGAAAACTCAGCAAAAAAAGTGTGCAAGTCAAGTAGGTGTGACACTCAGCAGTTCATTAAAGAGCCAGAAATAGCATGCACTTTTTTTTTAAACACCCACCATGCTCTAAGGCAAAAAAAAGTTATTCCGAGTTCAATTTCGCGCTCTGGTAGACAGAGAAGCAAAAGTTTGGCTCCTGGAAACCCTGCTGCTTTGCAATTCGACTTGCCTCGGAAACCATACAATGATCTGTCATATATAAAGTATCGTTTCTTGCAGCTTTACCATGAACGTATATATATTGGCCCCGCGGTGACAAAGGAGAATAAAGATCATTATTACGATATCTGCAGGGCTAGAAACCTGTCTGTCCCTGTCGCACTGGAAATCCAAGGGAAGGTCAGAAACTACCACTAACGACTAACCAGATCTGCAAGTGCATGCATCTCTGGCTTTGATTTTTTACCCCCTTCCTTGGAAATCCCATTTGTCAATTCTCAAGTCGGAGTTTGTCACATTCTGGTTAGGAGGCGGAAAATACCATCGTCATGTGGCGGACATGACGAAGTGTGAAGCTATAGTGCAACGTCACACCGTTGAAAGTTTCTGCAGTAAAACTTTCCACTGAAACTAGAATTTGGAAGAGTGGGAGCCTATTTCCGCCCTCCTAACACGACGTATATAGAGCTGAAGGGGACTTACAAGTAGGTTGTCACGTTAGCTTTTACTCTGCCTTTTTTGGATGCATCTCGTTTCACAGGTCCCGCTTGTCCCCACACGTTCGCGAGCGTTAAGGTCACACGTGTGTCACAATGATGATATATTGGCACATGCGTCATATTTACGTGCCACACATGCTCTGTCGTGCCTGCTTTCCATAAAATATGCCATAACAGCTGGCAACGCCAAAATAAAATTGGCAGATGCAGCTCAGTTTATATTAAGGTAAACTTGAAGGGGGTTGGTTGCTAAAGAAATTATCTACGAATTTTAGGCTTTATAAACATGCTGTATAAACCCATATTGAGCTATACCAAACAACAACTACAGGAAATCAGACAGCCCAAAAGAAGTCAGATGCTGAACTTCACTTTTCTCTATTTTCGCGACAGTCAACAGTTGAGAATTTTTAAATTAACTTCCATTATAATTAGGCCTATGCGGAACAGTTCAATTTGATCAAAATACAATATTGACGGAAACAAGTGCTAATTAGCAGTATATGAGCAAGAAAAAAAATGAAAAACACTCACCAGCCAAGGTGATCCTGCATGGAAGTGGTAGTGTGGCACAAAGGAAGTAGCACCTGAGAAACAAAAAAGCACTGTGAACCTGAGAACAATGTATACCGGAGGATAGGAGCAGCTGATGGCTCCTACCTCCTCTGCACCTGCAATGATTCTCTTCAGCTTCCCTTCACCTTCCTCCCCGGCCTCCCATTGCCCTCCCTCGTCACCCCCCTCCTCTCCCCTTTTTCCTCTTCCCACACCTCTCTGGTGTTGCATGTTCCCAGACCAAGCACCGCCCACCTCTCTCTCTCTCTCTCTCTCTCTACCTCTCTTTTTTGTTTTGTTTCACCTGCCCTTTGAGCTCATCTAACCACCAAATTCTGCAATTTGCGCTCTTTATTTCCCAAGCGCGGCTAACTTCCATAGTCCTCGCAACTTCATGGGCATGTTCATGTGGAGTCGTGTAATTTTTTGCACACACGGTATTGCACCTGCGGATGTCAGGAAGTTAATTTATAGTATGCTGGACATATCCCGTTTATTACACCTCACACGGAATATTGCCATTGTTATGGTTCATTTCACATGTTATCATGTGCATATTATAGGTGAATAACTGTTGCACTTTACAAGATCATATAAGGCACTCGCAGACGAAATAGCCTTGACATGAGAGCTGTTAAGTGGATTGCGACTACTTTCACCAGTCTTCGGCTCTTGCTGAACGCCTATTAGTATACACGGGTTGTGTGCACTGATATCTGCATGTGGGGTGCAGTTCACGTTATCAGCTACCGTACTAAAAGCAATAATTATTATTGATTGCGTTACTTTCTCTGGACACTGGTCCACACAAGATTTTACGCCAGTGTCAGATCGTGGCGACAAAATAATGCACAGTGCTGATTTTAACACTCTCACTGGTAGCAACACCTGCAATTTTCTCTTTCAAGTGCCATGCTATAAAATAATTTGAAGACATTTTGTAAGAAATTTTACTTGTGCAATAAATTCCAGCTGATGAGACACTTTTATAATGTACACGTACACTCTGTGTGTACCGCGGTGGTTAGTGTACTAATTTTAACATTAAACATGTCTCGTGCAAGAGATCACACGTCACCGCAGAATAATACAAATATATTGTTGAAAATATCAATTCTGAGCACGTGGATTGTCACTTGTCGCTGAATCTCCTTCTTGTGAACCTGTATACATTAGATTAAAACCGAAGCAACCTTGATCTGAGTTTTACAGCTACCTTTCCTTTCCGAAAGCATCGTAAACTCATCAGGGAGATGTTGCCGCTCGGGTTTATGTTCCTCTTCCTGCAATCTGTCGAGGGTTGTGGTACAGCACGATAACATATTACACTAGTCCTCAAATCATGAACTAAATACGCCGTATAATTGGTATAGATGTACCGTATCGAATTTGTACGATGTATTACTTTATTATAATATGCGACCACAGGTTGGAAGTACTCGTTTACATACATCTTTTCCTCATTGTCTCTGCTATATACAGTCAGCCAGTGTGAGTCAGAACAAGAACAGCCAGCTTCAAATGCAAGGTTGCAGAATATGAGGCCAGGACAAGCTAAGGCCAGTGGAACACTATCCATGAACATCACTCTCCATCTCAGGAAGGAACTTTCACTATACCGCTCATCCTTTCAGCCCTATTTCCCTCCAATAACTAGATACTCAAAAACCCATTATCCGCTGTTATATATTACAGTTCATATTCTCGTACATTTTAGGTTGTAGACTAGCTTGTAGGTATACAAGTATTTATAAAATGTACAGTATAAGGGAGGCATGCCTAGTACTTTATAGCACCATTCAACTTCGTATAACTTAAGAGAATCATGTTAGTCGCTATTTGGTAGTAATAACTTTGATTTGTGAGTGCCTGAGGGGCGTGAGAGATAGTTAAAAAACTAATTCCAAGCAATTCTTGTGATAACCAGCATTATACTGGAACCTTTCAATCAGTTTAGTGTGAAATAAGTGTGTGTCCAAAGCGTGAATATTGCTACTTTTGAGGGGCCTTGGACTACATGCGTTAATCGGAAGGCAGGTCTGTTCTATTCAATAAATCTGAATTGGTTGTCGATTTAGATTAGATATTGACTTTTCATGGTGGTGGAAATTGCTGGAGGCAAAATCTGGTCGAATGATAACTATTTAGGGAACGCAGACAGTATAGTTCCATGTCAATACCAGCACTGTTGCATTGCCTTTTTCATCAGGTTGACCCCATCTTTACGCACCAAAGACCAGAGTTCGAGCGGTGAATTACGGTGTCACCTCTGGTCAAATCCCCCAAAATTCGATTCGTATCACCCGTCACATTTCACTAACTATGGGGCACATCGACAAGGATAAATAATCAGACAGCTCATCAGCAGTTCAGAAACTTCCTTTGTGATTCGCAGTTATGTCATTCTTACCCCAAAGCACTGGCGAAAATGAAAAAAAAAGGTGCTCAGCACAAAAAATGCCAAGTTTTTCCCATCTCCATGAGTGTAGATCCCTGGTAATGATCTGCAAAAGCCATCAGAGTAGTGGCTCAAGGTGAACCAGGTGGTGGAAGAGGCGCCCTGAGATGCTCCGGATCAGTTACCAGATGTGGAAAATCAGGCAAGTGTACAGGCTGCAATAAAAAGATGCCCAATTATGGATCATCCTGGAGGAAATGACCTTCGCGTTAGTAACTGCAACATAGTTACATGAGAACATGAGGATGATTTTTTGTGTGTGGTTACACAGCTTTGATTTGTGAGAACACTTTCCCGTTTTGACACTCTCTTCTTTGCTGTTGCTGAGGGAAAGGTCTAGCTAGCATAGGAGGAAAAAATGACATGGACTGTAGTTATACAAAAAGAAATACGGAGCATGAGTAACGGTACTATATTGCATTTCGCGGAGATCGCTCCCAGTAGGCCTATACGAACTGAGTTCAAAGGCGATGTCATTAAGGGACAGTGCATTCTCCAGAAACACTGTTTAACATGCTTTTTTTTTGTCGAAACATCAGGTTTCTTATGTATCTCATGCGTCTTTTGAAGCCACATAATCCCAATAGCATTGCCATTTCTCGCGACACATGACACGAAAAGCTTCATGAGAGGCTGCACTTTGAATGTCGCTAGGCCCTCTTAGGCAAGGCGTCATCACCCGACTTGCATGCAAAGATGTGTGGCAACTGGGATGTAACGTCTTAATTAAGCAAAAAAAAAAAGAAGATTGTAGGCTGAGGTCACGGCATGGATTTAGACGTGATGCGTTCGACTCGGTTTTATTAATACCTGGGTGGTTTGCTTTTATTTAATTCTTCCTAAACATGCAAGCTAGCGAAGCCCATTTTTGGGGGTGCGTGATGAGGACTGTGCAGGGAAGTGCTTCCCGTTCCTTGGGACCATTCCCAATAATTTGCATTATTTCTTTGCATTGTAGCCCACCCTTGGCCCTCATTCCCATACCGCCATAAAAAAGGGAGGGCTCTTCCTTCTGTTCACCTCGTTCTCTTCATTGTGGCCGACGATTCATATTTAGCCCACTTCTCCCCGCACCCCCTCCCCCTTTCCATATACATGTCGACTCAATTTATTCTCTTATAATTTAACCTTGCATTAGTCACAGTGAGATAATAGGAACATTGCCCTCTTTCACGACATTCACATAACATTGTTTGCTGCAGTCGTTCCACTATGGTACTATTATGGTTACAAAGTGTGCGAAGACTAATATAATGCATATGTACGAGTATATATCTCATATCCCAATAAAGTATCCATGTAGAAATAAATAAATAAAATTTAAGTGCCTATGGGAATAAATAAAGCGTTTTAGATTGCTCCCAGTCACTGCCTGTTCCCTTATTGTCAAACAGATTAATCGTCATAAGTTTAGGCTGGAGATATACAGTGCATGGTATTCCAATTAAAAGTCTTTCGATTAGCGATTTTTTGGCAATAAGCTGCTCATTTTTCAGCAGTTATTTTTCGTGATTATTATTAAAAGGACTAGCTTGAATTATTCGGTTGTGGGGCCTACCCTTTTTAAGCCTTCTGAAAATGCAAGGCTGTGGGAGCATCATTACTGGATACGATCATGAACTTCAAGCATAGAGTAACATATCCTGGCAGTTATGCATACCTCCGCACGACCTTGCCTCCTTTTAAACTACAAGCCATGCTACAAGCATAGCAAAATACTTTGTTTTGTCTCACTAGCTGCAGCAGGCGATCTCTGAGTGTAAGAGTAATGAGATAGAGGTTTAAATTTAAACAATGCCATAAACTGATAATGCTTATAAAAATTATAGCCTAAATATTGAGAAATGATTTGTGTCTGTCATGATATTAAATATCAAGTGGAAGTAAATAAGCACTGATTGTGAGTTTTATGTTAATTTTTGTTGCAATGGAATAGTCCCAAGGATCGGAGGAATATATTTTCACCTATTTTTCAATAATATTCATTTGAAACCATTCCTTTCCAGTTTTTTGAGGCCACTCTACAATCCTCCCTCCCTCCAGTCCACTCCTATCTCCTGCTTCACTTGGCATAACTATCATATGGGAGCATTGGGAGGTCTCAAAGTCTAACCTAGTGATGACCACTCTGAGTGGGATCTCCATTACCTCCCAGTGACTGATAAGTGCAAAATTGTTTCTTTATTGATGTCACAGTCACATCCCGACTCATTATTGTCCAGGTGTATGAGCCGCACATTTTTCAGGTACGCTTGGATTTATTCTGTGATGTCCCAGTACATACATTTTGGGTTGCATCCTTGCTGCAGTTATGATGGCTCAGAAATCTAAATAGGCTCTCAGGAATCATGCTTGCTCATTCACGCACTCTCAGGAACCATAATTATATCAGCTTCCCTCTTTTGGGTTGATCCTGTATGCCAAGGCTTTCCCCTATATCTCATGCAGTGTTGGATCATCTCTGTCTTCATCTCAGATAGGATTCTTTGAGACTAAGCACCCAAGGAACTTGACAAAGTGATCAAGCATTGACATGTGCATTTATGCCTTGCACCTTCCTTCCCTCTAACTCCCCCCCCCCCTCCCCTTGCACCGGTGGACTTTGGCATTTCCACGAAAATGGCACACAACTCTATCCCTAAGAACAATCAAGGTCCCTGAATTACCTCTTTGATATCAGCCCTTTATGCTAACATCATCCCACCTGCATCCCAAACACAACTACACCTGCATCTTTATATTCCTTACCTAATATCCTTGTAATCTCAATGCAACACTCACTAAACATAATATTAATACCTTCTCTTCTCTCTAAGGATACTTGTCATATAAAATGTTCCAATGTAACTGTACTAAAACAGTATGGGAAATTAATTTATTGCACAAACACAAGAATTTATATAAATCCATGACATTACAAAAATATGCTGATAGTCAAAAACACATTGTGAATGTAGGGTACCATATCATTAATGCTGGTTGTCCTTCTTCTGGCGAGATGGCTTTTTCCTCTTCATATACTGAAAATATGCATAAAATAATGAAAGCCCATGATTTCACATGCTCAAGAAATTTTCAACAGTTCCTAATATGCATATCATTTAACTGTAAGAACATTGGGGCATGTTGGATTCAGCTCTTGCACTTGGCCTATAATCAAGTATTTTGAACAACCACGGATTTTTGCACAGGACCACCATTACCTTAACAGCCTCACTTTGGCATGGGGGAAGGAAGAGTCTCATTCCTTACTTGAACACAAGTAGGTCCTGCTTTAATATATATGAAGCAGACTTACATTAACACTGAGAAAAAGCCACTAAAAGCAGAAAAATTCAATGGGAAATATCATTTTACCTATTACCATGCAAGGTCACAGATGGCTAAGGCTGGGTTATCAATCTTAACAATCCCTAATGTGTTGGAACACTAATGAACCCAGGGATATGCCTGTACGATATACTGTACAGTATCACAAGGCATAGGGTTAGCGGAACATCAACTTGGCTAACTCTATATTTGAACAAATACGTATGTAAGCAGATGTAAGTCATCACTGAGGTCAGTTTCCTCCATCCCAATGCAGAATGGAAATCACCATTGTAATGCAAATTTCCATTTCCCACAGAATACCAGCCATTCTTCAGAATTGGCCATTTGCATATCTCTTGAGAGCACTGGTATTTTAAAACATCTGGCTGCAGACATGTTTTTGAATACCAGTTCAGCATGATTATTCTAATACCATTTAACATCTCCTAAATATGCTAATGAACAAAAAATTTTTTTGGAGGTAATATGCACCCATGTTATTAGAGAAAGAACTACTAGAGGTTCCTTTGCTGCAGTCAGTTGCATTTTATCAGGTAACACAATTTTTTCCCCAACCTTCTTCCAACAGAACTTAAAAATATAAATATAAATATAAATTAAAAATATAAATGACTTTCACTCACTGAAGTATTCACAAAAACAATTAACAAATATGAACTAAATAAGATTACATTGTCCACACCTATTTTTGGAAAATTTGAAGTACTTGTACAGTGAGCTTACCTGATATGTTTCCCTTGCCCTCACGTAATGGTATCCCTTGGAAATATCTTTGGCAGCTTCGCAGTAGTTATTGTACATCTCCTGGTGAGTACGCATAAAACTTCGGGTCAGGTCAATTTGCTGGAGGAGCATCTGCGATGCAATATCTCCTCCTGAAACTTCACTGCTTATAGCTGAAATTGAAAGCATAGCATAAAATCTATATCTTGCAAAATCACAAGACTTTTTATAATATAACAGACCATCCAACAGTGATGGCCTCAGAGAATGTTCTCGGAAGGCTGGAACCTCCCAGGAATGTGTCATGTATGGGACATCCATCTCTAAATGCAAAGGAGTTTGTATGCAGGCATTTCTCATTCTAACTGTGGCTATTTTGTGTTCCTTCTTCATGACTTGATTATGTAAATCACCACTTCGTTTGGAAGTCTGTGTAGCAAGAGTATCACTACTTTCGGATGACTCTTTTTGTTTCGTAGCTTTCAATTTTGGTGGCAACTTAGCTTTCCTTGACAAGTGAGTAGAACTCCTTATTGAATCATCAGCCAATTTCACTGGGACGTTTTCAGGAGGTAATGCTTTGGAAGAATGAAATTTGAACATAGTTGCTGCAGCAGGGGTGAATTCATGGGTTAACTCCTCAACAGATTTTACTGTTGTGGCACTTGAATCTGAATTTTGCTCCAAGCTGTGTTCCTCTTCTATTTCTACACTATTTGCCTCAGCGAGAGAAATCAATTCATGAACTGAGTGGATATTACCAAGGCCTAGGGCATCTGAATTTTGTACCACACTGTGTTCCTCTTCCTTTTCTGCATCTTTTGCCTCAACCAGAGAAATCAAATCATGAACAGAGTGGATATTACCAAGGCCTAAGTCTCCATCATCAGTGTCACTGTCGTAACTTGGAAAATCTGATGAATATGCCACACTTGGAATCTCTTCTGGAATATCCTCCTCAATGTCATCAGAACTTACGCTTTTTATATTTGACTCAGCCTGAATAGGTTTGCTAGTTTCATCTATGTGTACATCATTGTCAGTGGTTACTAAATGAGAATTTTGACTAGACTTAAATGCGAGATTTGCCTTGTATACTGATTCAGCATTATCTTGACCATCTAATGCATCTTTTGTACTGCCATCTGAGAGAAGGCTCAAGCGACTATCAGATTTTTGGAGTGCCTCAACTTTAACCCCACTCACTTGGAGAATATTATCACAGTGATCATGACTATCTCTTTCATCCCTACTACTTAAGTCTAGGGTATCCAAGTTTGCAGGCTTATCTTGTTTCTGTTGTGGTGGTTCAGGGCTACCAAAGTCAATTAACAAACTCTCTTCCTCAGGTACATCAACCACATCTGGCAAATCAGAGGCAATTCCAATAACAGCAGGAAGAACCCTGTGAGTAGAAGTACTAGAGGAGTGAGACTTGCTTTCTTCATGCTCTGACTCATATTCACTTTTTGAGAGTGCTAGGGATCCCAAGCTTATATCACTAACACTCTTGAAAACTCTATCTTTCCTTGTATACTTCTTTTCATATGCAAGGAATTTGTTGTATGCCTCAGAGCGTATGTTGGATGGTGCTACTTTCCCTGGAATTTTTTCATCTGGAAATTTGCTGTCAGTTGTTGTTGGCCTCTTCTTTAGAAATGGACTTTGGGGTATATTCTTATTGGGGCTAGGGTCTTCCTCTTCCGATTCACCTTTGCGCTGCCCCTTGCGGATCTGCTTACTTTTTACTGACAAGGCACGGAAGTAATCCTGAAAATAACACGCATTTATTAGCACTGCTCTAGTCATTACTACAAAATTAACAAACTTGCATTAATGTCTTCATTCTTCTCCACCGAATTACCCAACAGGGAGGTCGACTTTTTCCATGCACCAGAACGATACATGGCTGCTGATTGCCAAGGTAATCAACTCCTGCAATACTACAATTTTTTAAACGAACAAATGTCGCAAGTTAGTGAGCCGTATTTTCCTTGCATACGTTTTCCAGATTTGCTACCCAGATGCTATCACCGCCACTCTGTAATTTCTGATTGGCTGGCTGCTGCCAGGCAGGAAAACCTGTGGGAAGGCGAATGGTGTGGTTACAGGGTTACAGTATCATATCTATAGCAATTTTTTTTTTTTTTTGAACATGATAACGCGTCGTACGAGTACTACTGTCGTAGTACTAGTACAGATAGTGCTCTTCCTTCCATTCATTACCCTAATAAAAAAATGTGCATTATTTCCTTACCAAGGAGAAATACCTTCAACTTGTCATACTTTTCACGTGACAGTCGATAATTCCACTGGATCTATTTTAATACTGTGCAAAAAGCGAGCATGGAGAGTTGCTTTTCGATATATCTTCAAAACCCTCGTAGTTATCTCCCATGAATAATAATTTCGAACGTGACAAGTGCTCGGGTACCGCCATCGCGAAAACAAGTTTGATCGCAACCGAAATTAAGCTTGTGACCTTAACAAACATGTCATTTAATACACATTCTCTCTGCAATCAAGTCTGTTACCGGCCTTTTCAATCAGCAATTTCCTGCTGTCAATGGCAAATATCATGATTAGAAGCAAAGTATGGACGAAAGTGACTAGAATAATTTGGCGTCTTAATGCAACGTGAATTCAACCTTCCAAGTCAGCAACAATTAATTTGGAAGCGGTCAAAAACAGTGGCTCGCCCACAATTTGCGTAAATTTGCGTATATAACCATGTATACTGGGTGCATAGCTGTGTTAGTGAATATTATATTTTTTCACTTATGTACAAGTTAAAATAATTTCGATTATGATGCCGGGTATGCCAGCCCAACACGTAGGCTGAGTGCGAGTCTTTCCGGGTCGAGCGTGGTGAGCGGTGATTGGCCCTCGTCCCCCCGGCCAATCGCGTCCGTCCATCTGGCCGGCAGCCGTACGTGTGCGGTGCAGACGCTGTCTCTCAGGCCGATTCCCCGACACTTTTATCCCGGAGTGCAGCCCTTGGTTTGTCCCCACTCGCCCGTCGGCCGCTCTCACGCCCCGTACTGCCCCGCTCCAGCCTTGCCCCACGGGACCCCCACTTGGCTGCTGCTTCTTAAGGTAGCGGGAACAACGAAAAGATGCGTCTGGTGACCGCCCTGGTTCTGGCCCTGGTGGCCGCGGCTGCCACGGCCAAAGACGACGAGAGCAAGACCTACTTGGACGAGAGGTTCCTCGACGGTGAGTCAACAGGGGGTTTGGAACACGGGGAGAGGACTTATTGTTCGAATGCCGGGTGGGCGACAGGCCAGATTCCAAGGTTGATGACCCCGCCTATTTCATCGTCGAATAATAATTGTTGTAGAACGCGGGGTCGCAGATTTCGAATACTGGACAAAAAGGGGTTGGGTTGGGGGAGCAGTGAGTCACCGAGATATGCTAAAATGGAACAGGCCAGCGGTTTTATTGTTCTGGACCAAAATGGAACAGGTTGTTAATGGGGCTGGGTCAGTTCCATGATGGTCGCCTAAACGTTGCCAATGAAATTTTTTGCGCATTGGAACAGCTTGGAACGGGATGTTCTGAACTACAGAAAATGGTATAGTCGACGGACATTCCGGAATGCGCGCACTTGGAACCTTATTCGATCATAATTCCGTGGAGATTCCTTCGCAGAACAAAAGAGCACTACTCCTTTTGTTCTGCGAGGGCGTTGCCATGGAAAAAGAGGGGATGGTTCCGGAAGCGTATTAGCTGTCTATTGATTACGTAGACAACACAATTATTTGGTTGAAAGTGTTGCTCACTCTGGTTTCAGTATCATTCTCTGGTTTAAGCAGTAATACTGTGGCATGAAGAATAGAACCTCAAAAAGTGGTGGAATGACCAGTTTATGGCAAAGAAGCACAGGCATTTTAAATTTTATATGGTCCATGTTGGTGCTCAGAAGGTGTGCCAATGGGTCATTTCAGCTTGCATTCAGCTTGCATTCAGCTTGCATTGGTTGGGTATAATTGTCAGTTGTAATTAGATTTGTAGAGTGGAACCCACATGATGTAATATAATTCTCAACGTATAAGCTAAGTTAGTGAAGAATATGATTGTATCAGTTGATCAACTGTCACATTATCCAATCCTTGTAAGTTGGAATACAGCTGATTCATGAGAGCATACAGGACAAGGGGTAAGGTCAGCCTGTCAAAATTGCCATGTGCACACTGTTTTTCACCCTGATGACGTTCGTCACCTCTTGGGTGCAGTGCTAACAAGATCAACTGCCTTTTCCCATGTACAGTATGCAAGTTGTTACTACTATGCTGTAGGCTACCCATTATGTACCCTTACACAGTCCTTTAATAGTCTTTCCGGCTCCATTCTCAATGTCAATAAATTGTATTAAAAGCTGGTAGGGAAAATTGGACATGACAAAACTTATATAAGGCAAACAAGTTTTGAAAATGCCACAATTTTGCATAACACTTTCTGGCAATGTGCCATTTCATTAAAATGGATTGGCTGCATTTCAATGTAGTCAAGTATGAGTGTAACTGAAAAAATTATCAGGAAAGAGGAAATGCAGGAAACAATTTTGATGAGACCGGAAGTCTTGCAGGAAAAATTATTGATGAAATGGCCCTTGGGTGTTGAAGGACTAATCCATACATGGACTGGGACCTTCACTGCATATGAATGAGGTGTTTGGAATCAGTTTATGCTACTACAGGCAAGATTACAATATCATTGTCCGGAGCTTAAGATGAGTGTGTCAAGAGATGATGATAAAAAGGTTAGGTGGGTAAAGGGGTGGGTGGGTGATCATCGCAATTTGCAGTACCTATTTCTAAAACGTTCACCAACCCAGGGCAGGTGAATCTTATGATGTGAAGGCCTAGTTGCATCACTGAAGGTAGGTGGGTTTAATAAATGTTACTGTTAGAAACAATCACAATGAGTAACATGCATTAAATCCTTGGTAATCACCTATATTCAGTGGAAAAGTACGGCCTTGGGCATTAATTACAGTTAATCCCAGGCAAAATCGTAGTAAATTGTGTCATGCATGAATTTAGAGTGATCCATGGGGATGCTTGCACTTTTTCATGAGAATATCCAATCCTGAACTTGTAAAATGCCCTATGACCCTATCAGATAGCCTAAACCTGTTGCTGCAGAAGTATGTCTTAAGTCATTACTTGGACAGATATAGATCGTTTTCCCACGAGTGCAGCAGTTACACTTCTTATTCAAATATTCTGATATTTTCTTTCTGGATGATTGCTAAATAAGAAACATTTCTGTAGGCATGGTTACAACCTTGGTTTCAGGATAATCTCTTGTATGGTGATAAAACTGTGCTTACACCTTGCATCCTGGTTAGGAATTCATAACTGCCAGATGGAATCTGCACAGCTGTAGATACCATTCCAAGATGCACAGATTGCACAGGCATTTGTAGGGATTTGCGAAGGGGCATTGGAAAGGAATGCAACTACACAAATTCTGCCAATATGGCATCTGGGGATGAGGTAAAGATGCTGAGTACCTCAAGCACAGCACATGAAATAAAGATATTGGCTTAATCTAACTGCTGTATGTCTGTGTGTTAAATTCTACAGTTAAATTATGCCATGGTCCAATATGGAACTCTGTCCCTTCAGGTCATGATCATTACATACTTCTGACAGCACTTTTGTTGATAAAATGGCAGCTGAAAGGATCTTATTGAGTGATCCACAATCAGTTTCAAGTTCTCGTTAGCAGACTTTCATTTGAAAGGAGTGTGAAAGTTGCACATCAATAATAATGCATTTTACATAATGCGTTCCCAGGTGTACTTAATTGCTATTGAAATAGTTATTTGTTGCACAACCTTTATTGATCACCTGAGCTTCTGGTACACCTTGCATGTTAAAAATGAATGAAGCCTCATAAAGGCAAGCAGGGAACACTTGTAATGATTGATTTTGAATCTACCCCCCTCTCCTTTGCCACTTGCACTCATTTAATTCTGTGGATATAATTATGTAGTAGTGAGAAGTGGGATGAACTTAAGATAATTAGTTGTGAATGTAGCCTTTCTGGATATATGATTTCAAAGTAGCTGCGGTTCCTTCATATTGGTGGGGCAGGTACAGGCAAATCATCGTCACTTATAATGAACAATTCATTGTGTACCTCCCTTGTATTAACTAGGTGGTACTTAATTACAATAACTTATCACTTTTACAGACTCATGGGAAGACTCCTGGGTGCAGTCGGAGCACGACGGGAAAGAATTTGGCAAGTTTGTCTGGACCAGTGGCAAATTTTATAACGATGTGGAGAAGGACAAGGGTATCCAGACGTCACAAGATGCTAGGTTCTATGGACTGTCGAAGAAGTTTGAGCCTTTCAGCAATGAGGACAAGCCCCTTGTTGTCCAGTTCACAGTCAAGCATGAACAGAACATCGATTGTGGTGGAGGTTACCTGAAGTTGTTTGACTGCAGCCTTGACCAGAAGCAGATGCATGGCGAGTCCCCCTATGCTATCATGTTTGGACCAGATATTTGTGGCCCAGGAACCAAGAAAGTGCATGTTATCTTCAACTACAAGGGGAAGAACCTGCTAATCAACAAAGATATCCGGTGCAAGGATGACGTCTTCACACATCTGTACACTCTTATTGTCAAGCCAGACAATACATACAAGGTGCGCATTTTTTAGTTATTTGCAACATTCAGTTGATTTTCCATGGCTTATAAATGTGGGTTGTGTACTTCCTTGCTGGGATCTAGTCATTTGGCAAGGGTCACTTGCCATTGCAATCATTTTAGATGTTTTGGATGATGGATTTCGTAGAGAAGGAAGATTTAATTGGGAAGGGATGTGGCAATTAAAGTGCACTGTGAACTTCTCATGTTGAATGGTTATCAAGTGGAAGTCATGGCAGGAGGATTCTGCAAGTTTTGTGACCAAATTACCGAATCCACAGGCCACACATTTTAAATTTTATTGCAGCTCTCTGATCGTGATTAAAAAAAAAAAAAAATGCCAAAAAAAGCTGTGGGTGGCAGATGATCTCATGTCCAGTCCTAACCAAGCTGACTTCTCTTTGTGACTAGGTACTCATTGAC
>KZ539591.1:7016-18104 GCA_000934665.2 Catajapyx aquilonaris | reverse complement strand
TACTGATGACCACTAGTGTGATAACCAGTTGTGTTGCGTGTTTATGATAACGTAGCATAAAGTGACATGGAGTAAGTTGACATAGAAAATGGGCAATGCAGTGTAAACAAGGGGCACATGGATCATACCCTTGTTGCAACAATCGTACTGAGGTTGACATTCTGGTGGACAAATAACGGAATATAATTAGTATCTGATGACAATTAATTCACCATGAGTTGCACTCAGATTTGGAGGTTATTGAAAGAGAACAGTTGAATTCAGAAAGCTTATTGACACCACACCAAAGTCCACCTGATTGTTGACTGGTGCCATTGATTGGTATGTACTCATGTCTGGCCATGGTGTGAAGGTGTAAGGAAGTTTGTCTCTTCTGCTGCTACATATTTGCGACAAGGGGTTTCATTCAAGATATCAGCTGACATTTAGTCAGGTTAAAAAAGTTAGGAAATCGTTAATCAAGTGAATGGATTTTTCACACCTTGCCGATGAAAGGACTTGTGGCCGGGGGATGGAGGTATAGCGTTTCTCTTTGTCCGGCTTTTACCTCACTCAAGGGCAAGTCCTGTTGGGAGACGCTGCTAGTAGCCAAGCTACCATCTCTTCTCAGGGTTATAAGACTTGGGCCACACCTTTTTAAAATATTCAATATGGATGGAACCGGTCGCCCTTTCCTTAAGTTTACCCGAGAGATGTTCAGAGACAGATTCGAGTCCAACTCTGTAGCGGTTGGTCGTTAAGCTGATTTGAACATGCGCCTTCTAGCGACATCACAAGACCAAACTGTCTAGCTTGTTAAACAAAAAGAGAATATAAATATTAAATATATTCATAATTTAATCAATCTTGAAGCAAATTTTAGAACAACTTCAGGGCGCGATGTATCTCAACCGCACACCTGGAGGTTTTAAATATACTTAATTCAGTCATAACTTTGGCTGCGTCCTTATTGTCTCCATTTTACAGCTTCATTTGGGCTGCTTATGACAATTCCTCTGCTCTTGAACTTTATGGCCAATATTTAGTTTTTCCTTTCCTGTGTCACTCCTGTCACAAAAACGTCTCGGGGCGTCCTGATTAGGGCGGAATGAGGCGTAGATGCCAGAAGACAGTGGTCTAATCGTCTAAAGTCGCATAAAAAAACCGCTATCGAAAGTAACAGCTCTTTCCTTATTAAACCATTTAAGCAGGTTCGTCCAACAACTGAATTCCTTTATTCGAGAAAGATGTGATCAATCGTACAAGGTGACAACCATAATCTTGTCAACTAAGCACTGTTAAGATGACAAGAGGAAAATATGTCACGGCGCAATGTTCCGGACTATGTTCGGTATCAAATGTTGCATATTGGATACTGGATTGATGACTTACCGCAACAAGCAAGTGCATGTCAACTTGAAGAGCAGCATCCAATTTGTTCCAAGTTTTCTCTCAGCTTGTTGAACACTTTTATCTCGTCAAATGACGCCATGTACTACTTGGGGTAGAATTCTATTGGCACCACACCAAATTATGACAAATTATGACGAATGTAGTTGGCCCACTTGGTCGAAGGTGGTGATCATCATTGCCAGATAGTATTCTTTCAAAAAATTTTAATGTTACGACGTATTATTCGATCCCATGTCTCATAGATGTGCAGATTTTGCCAGGCTATTTCTCCTGTAGTTTCGTCTACTGGCAAGTAGCCTAAATTACTATAGGTCTGACATGATAATATTATGTTCAATGATGGATACTTTTATCGTCAAAATTTATCGTATGATATTACGAAATGGTAAATACGCTGAAAATTTACCATAAAAACATTTCACACTTGCAAGCATGTCAAATAGCGAAGATTGTATTCATATCGTGGTTCTTGTGGCTGACCAGTAGTGCCCGGATATCCCGCGCGGATCCCTATATATTTCACCTGAGCCTGTGTCTTGTAAATAACTGGAAATATCCCAATGCATTGTAATTGGCACAATAATTTATAATATGTAATTTGAGAAGTTTCAACTCCTAATTTTAAATAAGTTTGAGATTAATTTTACAATTAAATACTTTGGCTGAGGATGACCTATGATGGACGTATTTTTCTCCTCGTTTAATTTTTGAATTTGTTTTGGCGTCTTTTGAGTCCTTTACGTTTGTAGTGTCCCTTGCGTCCTTTGGCATTTCTGAAACACTGTTGCATTGTTGGTCACGTTTGTCTTTCTTTGCACGTGATCATCGCGAGTGACCAGTTCATTTATGATATTTCCTAGTTACATCTGAGACGCTTCTCGGCCGATTCCTTCGGGCAAAGCTACTCGTTGTTCTCGTCATTTGGGGCCCTTCGATGGAGGTGCTGGTGGACTCTTTTAAAATGATCGTCTGCACCGATCCTATTCCCCAAAGGATATTGACCTCGTTAGGGGTACAAAGTCTGCAGTGTCCTGCTTGTCCACGTATAGGGTGTACGGTAGAGGACAGTCTTCCTACTTCATGCCATCTGGGTGCTTCTTCTCATTTGTTTTTATGAGCAAAGAGTGATTACGCAGGATTTACCAGTCTGATTGGATCTTCAAAGGACGTTGAAAACGCGTCTGTCGTAATATTTTTCTGTCCGTTCACTTAGGTAGAAATTTTCACTTGGAATGTCACTTGGAGCTTAATTACTTTGCACTGACTAGTTCAGCTTACACGCAATTGGTAATTTTGAGAATAATTTGTTACATAGCCATAAATTGAACTAGGCCATTTCAAAAGGGCTGCAGTTCCCGCTCAAAATCATAAAACGTTTCTACACATAATTTCCTCTCCCGATAAATGATTACGATATTAAACTTATCTACTGAGTAATATGTGAGGGAATAATATTTAGAAGATACACATAAGAGCGGGTTTTTAAAAGAAAAAATGAACTGCTATTTCTGCAGCGTGTAACTTTTACAGGAGTGTCCATATGTTGGGTTGCTGACTACGGAGAGCACTCTGTCCTTTCTGAGGACGAGAGGACACGTCGGTGTCCACAATAGAAAAGAATTTTTGTAGCATAACATGGCGGACTTAATTATGCGGGGCGCATGGGCCAAAGTAACCCCATTTTGCGGTACATGTATATTTGGCTGCAGACTTATTCTTTGGTGTTTTTGTTCCTAAGTGAATATTGTAAGGTTAACCTCGTATTACTGTATTTACTGCATTATTATTCGAGAGGTGGTTGTGTTTCCTCTTCCTCTGCGTAATCCACAGGTCACTGAAATTTTGTCATAAAGTCTGATCTACCGGCACATCATACTGTTTGCTGCTGGTATTTGTTGTCGTGCTCCACATCTGTCATCCCAGAGACCTTCTCTCTGAAGTGTCGCACTCCTTTTCATGAATTCTCTCCAGTGTTCCCTTGCATTTTGGTTGCTCAGGAGCATCAGCTGTCTGTATTCTCTCCTCACATCTCATAGTGGTTGAGTCCAAATGAAGAGTACTTTCCATACACTTTGTATAGGGGCCTTTATGGTCGGGTCGCCGTAACTCTGACACACATAGGTATGCTTTCTGCCTTGGCTTAACAGGCTTGGGTCAGGCTAGGAATTTCTCTCACTTTCTATTGAGAAACATTTTAATAACTGTAGTTATGTACCGTACTTTATTCAGGCTTCATTTGCACGTGGATTGGAGCTACAGTTGTCTGTCATTGGTCCACATGGACAAATTCTCCTCGGTACTTGCGTACTTCAAGTACTAATTGGATCACATTATTATTCCAAACATGTCTGTATCTATTATTTATTTATGACATGCAATCAGTCCGGCATATGGACATGCCAATATTCTGCATTTTCCTCATTGGTTACGCACTTAAGGTGCTAGTTAATATAAGTTATACGGATGATAGTACTTCAGACAATGTCAGAGTTCGTCATCATGTACAGTTGTCACTGCTCATCTACAATGACTTACTTGTGCATAATGCCATGATGAGGTGGCCCACATATTCATCAAAGTTCTTCACGCCCATAGTAACAGTAACACGCGTTACGCCACAACACTCACAACCATCAAACAATCTTACCAATAGGTAAGAGCATAAAATACAAAATAACAGGACATTACAGGTACACATAATGCAGTGGGAAAGGGAGGAGGGGAAGGAAGGTCTGTACAGGGCAAGGGCAAAGGCTGGACCTCAATGAACACCATATCATGGATGGTCTTCACGAGGCATCCTCCCTTGCCACAGTGAGCAATGACAGTCAGGATATGTCGTCAGTCGTCTGTATGTATGGCATCCTCCTGCTGCTCAGCGTCCTTGAGGTGGTTGGATTTGCGAAGTCTATGACACCTTCCACTGACTTCACGTCCAAGCCGGCCTTACTGTGGAAGAAGGAAGCGTCTGTCGGAATATTTTTTTCTGTTTTTTTTTTCACTTAAGTCGCTTTTTTCACTTGGAAAGTCACTTGGAGTAATTACTTTGCACTCACTAGTTCAACTTACACTCAATTGGTAATTTTGAGAATATTGTGCCTCTTTCTATGTGCGGACTGGCATGGACAGGTTACTGCCTCTGACCAGAACGCAATCTCCAGTATAGCGCTTTCTTACATATTAGTTGTCAACATCACACCAGAAGTTTTGCCACTGGCCAACAATCTTATTGTCACTTGTAGGCTCTTGTCGCTTTCCGATTTTTCCTCTTGTCTTGGCAGAGACTGGGAAGTTTGAAGCACTTGCGTTTTGTGAGACCTTCTTCATATTAATACTCTGCATTTTATATGGAAACTGTGAGCAACCTTGCTTGTTCAGATCCTGCTAAAATCCATATTCTGAAGGCAGACGGGTTTTCAGTGAGACCAAATTGCTCCATCAGAATTAGCTTGCCGATTATTTTCTTCCAGGCAGTCGATGATTATTCCTCGCATACATATTTCGGCTCTCACTCTGTTGCGCATGGTACCTGACAGGCTGATGGCCTCTTGGGTGCAAGGGGACCTAAGAATATCTTGTCGATGCACTTATCATGAAATGCTCCTGTGGCCACCCACAGAGGCTCATTTTCCCGGGGGAGCATACAAAAGCTATGTCAGATATAGGCATTGGGTGCACAGTGGTCTGTTACCTCGGTCCAATGTAGGACAGGGTCGATTTTTCTTAAATTTGAGAAAAACTATTAATTATTTCCAAGAATTAAGAAGTCAAATTATTGAGAAGACAAAATTTGTCGTTCAATTCCCACCAGTCACTCTCTTTTACTATACACAATGTACAGCAGTACTTATACTGGCGTATTGTTGGTGTAATAGATTAGGAATTGTACCTGGTAACTTGAACCCTTCAAATGTTTGGTCGCAGGTGTTCTTTCCTAATATCTGCACCTGATCCGGCGCATGCTCCTCAAAGAACAATACTTCATGTCATCCTAGTCCGTAGGAAGGTGACGAGAACAGGCAGTTCTCAGTTCCACTCATGACGTGCTCCAATTTGTGTTTCTTCTGGTTGTCGAGCAAGCAATTTCCATCACTTAAGAGTAATTGTATCAATGTCCTCCAAGCACACTAATCAACATCTTTGCTCAGTTCTCTGTTTTTTTTTTATTCATACACTTTTGCAACCAATGCATATTATATTCGTATTTACTGTCTGAGAAGACTTACATCTGGATCCGTTAGCATGTCAGGTATATATTTGTTGATCTATCTGTTTCCTGAGTGTCTGCGTCGCTCTCTCTCTCTTGAGTTGTACTACAGTCGGCTGGGAAGCAGTGTTTTTCACGTCGAAAAAGTTACGCTTGAAACACCATGGGTTCTAAGTTCTAGGCCTGCCTTGAGGGCACAGTTAAGTAAGAGGCATGGGAGATATCTGTTAATCTAATGAGATCACACTAGTTGTTCTGCCTTCTAATCTTATGGTCCTTGTGATGTACGGTATTGCCTTCGCCTTGCACAAATATTCATTCGGATTTGAACTGTTAGCTGCAGGTTGTGTGAACTCGTCGCACTTTCTGTGTGTATCAAAGGGACATGAAAGTACTACTGTATACAGTAGTACTTTCATAGTTTGTGGTCAAGATTTGTCGATAAACCCGTATCACTACTACGGAATGTCTACAGCGTTTTCTTCATGCCTGGTTTTACAGACCATGCACTCGTCGCACACTGTAAGATATCAATAATCCAGCAGGATTTTATTCATGTGCAAAAAATATGTGCTGGTATATTTTCTAAATGTGTCTTAATAAATACTGGTCGATATAACGGTTTTTAAAAAATGTTCTCTGACACTCATTGTAATCATATTTAAAATATCTCGTATTACATAATTATACAGGGTGATCCAACTCTGTGGCACCAACAGTTATTGGAAAAATCAACAAGCTGCTTGTTTATAAGCAGGTCGTTGCTAAGAGATCAATAAGAGTTACTTTCTGGAGAATCGGGAATAGCACCTGCTGATATTAGGTCCAATGCCCATGTAACAATATTAATGAGGGAAAAAAGGGTCATCCGTGGGAAACAGGCTGTTCTGGTGTTCGCTGGAGGGTTTCACATGAGGTCACTAGCTGCCAAACCAAAGGTCTAATCCGTCGGAACTGGACAGACCCGGGTGTGTCAATAAATAGCCTTCTGGTCTGTTCATTGTTGGCCGCAGTTGGCAAAACTGAGACAGGTCAACAGGCAGCGTTGTTTAGTTACCAGCAAATAAAATATTATTGTTACATGGCCATTGGACCTAATATCAGCAGGTGCTATTCCCGATTCTCCAGAAAGAGCCAGAAAGCATCTCTTAGCAACGACCTGCTTATAAACAAGCAGCTTGCGCGATTTTTTCAATAACTACTGGTGCCATAAAGTTGGATCACCCTGAATAATTATTTTATTATGCATTCTCATTGTGACGCTGCCTTTACTCATCTGAATACTCAGCATAGGAAACTAGTAGTAGTCCTTGGTTGATGTTATTTTTGTGGACCTACTCCGACCTAGTCCGGCATTCCCGCGGCTAGAGTAGCCGGTGAGAGCGGCGCCAGTTAGGAACCTATCCCAACTTGACCCAGCCTGAAATCAAACTCAAGGGTTTCTCTTCCAAACGGGGCCAGGCAAGCCAGTCAGCTCCGCTCTCTGGAGAGAACCTTCCTCCACGAGCTCTCGAGACTGACTTGGCTTGCCTTCATCTTTTAATTACAGCTCGCTTTGTTTACAGTATCGTGGAACGCGAGTTCCCTAACAACTATAACCAAGGTGTACTGATTACCAACAACAGGGAACCCGGTTACGCCACGATACCGAAACCAAACAACACACATACAAATAACCGACACAATGTAGGTTGCCAGTACTAAGTGACATTACAATCATTATGATTCTCATTTAGCAAACAGACGAGAGATTGACAGCCTTTGAAAAGGCAATGACACATGTAAGATATTGGTAACAGAATGCAGAGTCATGCTGCCGTGAAATATCACGGGGAGTACCGGTAGTATTGAAATTGGCCCATAATTTTGTTGTCATGGTTGGTTGCTGTTCATTAATATTATGGCTTCTCTGGTTGGAAGAAAAGTAGTCGTCTGAGACAAGGTCCCTCAAGTGAAATTCGCGCAAGAAAACATTGTACTCTATGACAGCGACCTTTTCAGGGGATAATGAGTGTTTGGCCACGACGTCTGTCTTCGCTCTGCGTGGTATCGATTCAAAGACGGCTCAAACATTTTTATCCGTGCCCCATATCGATACACAGAGTGACTACACTGATTTGCCATCACCAGTCCTGAGCTAGTCTTTGGAAGAGTTCACTAAATATCACGATTAATTACAGTATTTCACTGTCATATTTGGGGTATTATAGGTGTTTATAAAATCATTGTTATTGTATGTATGCGGGCACTTTCGCCGTGAAAGTCGCTTTCTTCCGCTTACTCCTGCGCATACGAGGGAGACCAAATTTGGTTCACCCATGCGCCGGAGCGGTTATTTTTCTACCGCAAGATATCCTGTAAGTCCCGAAAGGTTAATTTAATCGACAAGCATTCACATGCTGATTGTTCGTGAGACGTGTAACCATTACCATTTCTCGGCGCAATGCTTGTCGGTACTTTGTTGGCGAAGGTAACGAGTCAAAAGTGGGAATATCATAATAGCTTTTACTTATCTCAAAAAAATGTCACTTGTCTTTCCAATATTTGAGCAATATAAGTTACTTGAACAAGCAGTGAAATTTACCCCTTAAGAGTGCCATAGGCAGGTGATGAGTTCTAGGCTTGTTTTTCAAGTTTAACTTTATCATTAAATATATAATGAGATTAATGTCCGAATCAGGGTAATGAAAGGCGTAACTAACAATCCCAATAACCAGGCATCAGGTTTGAGTTCAAAGGGTCATCCTGGGCACCAGGGTAGGAAAAATGTCATCGGAAAGAGTTCCCTGTTGGTGGTGGTGTTCATCTGTAGAGTACCGCCCGCTCTCCCCGGCCTCCCACTCCTACTTCCTCCAACTCCCCTCCTGCCCCCACTTCCAGAGGGCCAACAGGACAAGGGAGGAAACAGGGGGAGCGGGCAAATCAACTGTCACACTGCGTGGTTCCTTGACCATAGGTTATTCCATGGCCAGTGAAGTCGGACGTGGTTGTCTGCTACGGTGGCAGGGAGCATATACTACTACATAAGAGGCGCAAACTTCTCTCGGCGCCTTTGATGTTCGCGTCTCTCTGTTTGGGGCCGTTGCCAAGGCTGGCGGCCATTTTGAAGTGTGGGCAACGCCAACGAGATATAAATAGGGTACAGGCAAAAATAGGGTCCCCCATCTTTGATGGTTTTGGCGGCCATGACAACTACACGGCAAGAACACGCGCGAATCAAAGATGGCGAACCCTATTTTTGCCTGTACCCTATTTATACCTTGTTGGCGTTGCCCACACTTCAAAATGGCCGCCAGCCTTGGCAACGGCCCCAAACAGAGAGACGCGGAAATCGAATGTTTGCGCCTCTATGTATTGTAGTATATGCGCCCTGACGGTGGTGTCAAGGTCCGCCACTGGTCCACAAGTGCCCGTCACGTGGTCGTAGAACCAGGGGTTGTTCTTATGTGATTTTTTTTATCTTATCTGGCGTACGGTACCGTACCGATTTTCTTATCGTGCGTCACACTCCGACAAGTTTAACTTACATGTGGATTTTCGGCGTATCATGTTATTTTTCCTGACATTACAATTTGTCTTTATGGCCACATCGCGACCAATCTACTTATGGCTTCCTTCTAGAAAATAGGAATTTCGTTGGGTCCTGTGCTGTTGTGCGTCTGCCCAACCGACACACATCGACCGACAGCTGTTAGGTACAACATTGTCGTTCGACGAGATTTGTAGTAACTGGAAAGGTGTGGTATTCTGACCCAAGAATTCTAACCATTTACGCACATCAGTTTCGAGAAGGTGAAAAAAATAACCTATTTTAAACTGCACCAAAATTCAAGTTCATCTGGGGGGAAAAATCACACACTAGAGTTTAATCTGGACAAAAAGTGTCCGGCAATCTTCATCCAGGAGCACCGTCCCGTCACTTGTAGATCACGGTCTTCTCATCGGACAGGTTGCCAGGTCGATCGGTCCACAGTTGCCGTTGGTAGAGTTGTTATACCACGGAGTCCTCTTATGGTATTGTCGTGCCTCAACAATGGACTTATATTTTATGCCTTTATTTTATGTTGCACATTTTTGTATCCCACCCTCCACATCGCTCCCAACCCTTCCGACCCCCCGTGGGGCGACCCTTCCCCCCTAGCCCCCCGATGGTATCTCCACCTGATCGTGGTGGTGGGGTTTGAGCGTCTCCCATAACCCCAAGAGCTATGCCGGCGGTAGCTGCGTCTACTGGTAGGGCCACCCAAGCCGGACAGGTCTTTGGGGTAGGAGACAGACTAAGAGAGCCTTTTGGCTAAGATCAAAGTGTGGAATTCGCCAAGGGGACCCGCTGTCATGTCTTCTCTTTAATGTGGCGATCGACCAGGTGCTGTCCGTCGTAAACCTTCCATCTCCATTTGCAAAGTTAATGCTCTGCCCGTGGCCATCCCCAACAACTCCTCCATTGTTGCGCCTTGTGCCTCTAGCCCTAATTGTGCAAACGTGTCTCTCGTAGCCTCCTCTGTCCTTCTCTTACGTGCAGCAAACATTTCGGAGTTCCTCATCTTGATGTACTTTCCTGGCGCCAATACGTCCACTTGTGGGGCATTGCGCTCGGGAAGGCCCATCACAAAGGCCGGACCCGATTCTTCCACTTCTGTACGGGAGGGCCTCACGTACTGTGTCCCCGCCGGGGACGTCCCGGGACGGGGTTGCGGGCATGCCCCCGCATGCTTTCCGGCGATCTCTCGTGCCACAGCCCGCCGCGCCGCCTAAGGAGAGGAGGCTTCAGTACCAAAAGGCCTGGACAATGTAATGCAACCGAACTTTATTTAAGAGGCCTAAACTGGGTATGCCCGACGGATGGCAGCAAGAAGCGCACTGAAGGGATCTATATGTTCCTTCCTGCATTGCCGGAGCCACTGGTACTCCACGAGGTGGTCTGCAAAGTGTTCCTCTGAAATCCTCCTGTGGCGGAAGTAATCTTTTGCAGGACGCCAGCTAGCCTCGATTCTTTGTGTGTGTGTGCCATCATCCATGACAAATCGCTTGCTATGATTAACCCGCTAAATGAAACAAATGGTAGGTCAGTATTTATTCTTCGATGACTACGTATAAACTGACCTGATGAAGATAACCTGTCCCGCCTAGTCCAAGGTACCCACGCCAGAAGTCCGTATGGATTATGGACCCTTGGGCGACGTGCTCTTGAATAATGGGCTGTAGACTATTGGCAGCCCTACAATTTTCTGGGCAAATCACAAATCTGATGTCCTCACTCCCTTCTGCAATCATCCCCAGTACCCAGTGGCCTTCCACTTTTCTTCCAGAGTTTTGTTTCCTTTTGCCAAACTTGGCTTCATCTATTTGAACAATGACGTTGTTACCTCCTATCTGTCCCCTTACGTCTTGTTGATCCAGATAGTCCTGCACTATGAGCTCTCTACAAAAACTATAAAAATCGCAGATAGTGTGTGTACTGCGGGGGGGGGGGGGGGGGTGAAATTTTT
>KZ539590.1:9340-19350 GCA_000934665.2 Catajapyx aquilonaris | reverse complement strand
TCCCCAAAATGACTTGTTCTCAGTAACATCATCATTTTCCCTGCGTATCCCTTGCTACTGATGTGTTAGCAGGCAGAAACCTTCGCTGGGTCGTCCGTGTCACTCACTCGATTTGTAAACAGTGGCAACAATGGAAGCACTCTCCAGCATGTGCTGATGTTTGAATTGGCCCACCGGACGGGGTTGCCAGGTAACGGACTACAATATAAGCAGCTTAGGCCGAATTTGTCAATAACTAAAACGACAAAAAAGTTTGATCACCCTGTATACTTACTGTCATACTTACTGTATATGCATACATGCCTATATACTTATATACTAATATACCTATATACTTATACCTATATGTAGTGTATATATACAGGGTGTTTATTGTAACTCTGCAAAGACTTTCAGGGGTAATAGAGGGGACCAAGACAAGTATTTTTGACAAAGGAACCCGTGTCCGGAAACGCCATCTAGAGGGGGTTCATAGAAAAGGAACGGGTGCGCTCAGACGTGTCACGCGAGAGGCGCTAGGCGAGCGGACTGTTTTGTTGATAGATGGCGCTCGGATAGTAACCAACGCTGCGATGTGCCATAACGTGGCAACAACAGAGCCATCTAGCAACTAAAGTCCACATCAAGATAACACCCCTAGTTTGACTTCATAAGACTGACAAAATTTTGAACTCTTAACCCTTTGACGCCTACGTGCATCATATGATCTGAGAGTTTTTGAATCTGGCGGCAAAATGTTTGCATGCAGAAGGAAAAGTTTGCTGGTCAAACTCCTGCCACCTAGTGGATGGTCACTCAGCACCCAAAAACCCGGATTGCTATATTTAGCTCGCGCCCTTGAAAGGTACTAGCACTCGTCTGATCGGTTCGCCAGGGGTAAGAAGACGCCCTTTGTTGTGCTATCCCATGGCTGTAGAAGACTCAGGTTAGGTCACTCCCCACCCACCCCCTGCCGAGGGATTACGCACCGGGTGCTCCCTTGACACCGCCACAAGACATTTCCCAGAGCATATATGTGGCGACCCTACCGGACTAAGGCTGAACTTTATAGGTACGAAAGCGGAGGGCTCGAGGGCTACATGCTGGCCCAACATGGCCGCCGGCGGCCATGTTGGGCCCCCCAATGTAGCCCTCCCCTTTCGTACCTATAAAGTTCAGCCTTAGTCCGGTAGGGTCGCCATATAAATGCTCTGGGAAATGTCTTGTGGCGGTGTCAAGGGAGCACCCGGTGCGTAATCCCTCGGCAGGTGATAAGCCCAGAAGATAGGGGTAGTGTCCGTGGGCTGTGCTATCCTAAGGTGCTCTCCCGGAAACCGATTGTTTGCGATCAGTAGCCAACATGTTTGGAGCCCACCACGCTATCCCAACCCCGCCTCGTCGCTAGGTGCGGATAAACAATAGACTTTCCAGGATTTTCTCATAGTACAGTGTTTAAGTATTATTATGTAACCATAGTAACAATTTTATAGTGATTTTAAAAGTTTAAATAAATTTAAGTTTAAAGTTAATTGCACTTAAATTTTTTTCTGGGACATTCTGTAGGTGAATTTTTTCGGCTTTTTACATTCAAAAGGACCACCACGAGTTAAAATGATAAATATTGGATCATATTGTTTTTCATTAAGAGGACCGGGTCATTAGATTTCTCGCCACTTTTTAGGCGGCAGGGAGTCGAAATCGGGCGCGCTGACTCGTCTTCGTTCGACGAATTCTGGCGTTCTGTTTGAGATACGGACACGCGGGGTTTTGCATCGTCCGGAGAAAGAGCTGGCGCTTCTTCCGGTCATGGAACGGTTCTAATCGGCCAATAAGTAATCGATCGGCAATGGGAAACACATTTTGCAATTGACGTCGCGACGGAGCCGGTCATTTGAATTTGGCGAATTGGAGTGTACGACCCTACCGTTTATCTCCGTGCTGACCCATTTTGGAGCCATTTGGGCAGTTTTCATGGCATAAAACTGGGCAAAACTAGACCCCCTCCACGGCCCCCGAAACCAGGTCTGCCGATCGGAGGTAGAACGGCAACAGCGTGCTGTGTTACTATAGGAAAAGTTTGTTGATTACATTTGGTTGTCCTCAGCCAGGTCTGCTGATCGGAGGGAGAAAGGCAATATCGTGACTGTGCCAACATAAATCAAATAATCCACTGTCCATTGTTCCATCCCCTTAACAACCAAATGTAACAACAAACTTCTCCTATAGTAACACACGCTGTTGCCGTTCTGCCTCCGATCGGCAGACCTGGTTTCGGGGCCGTGGAGGGGGTCTAGTTTTGCCCAGTTTTATGCCATGAAAACTGCCCAAATGGCTCCAAAATGGGTCAGCACGGAGATAAACGGTAGGGTCGTACACTCCAATTCGCCAAATTCAAATGACCGGCTCCGTCGCGACGTCAATTCCAAAATGTGTTTCCCATTGCCGATCGATTACTTATTGGCCGATTAGAACCGTTCCATGACCGGAAGAAGCGCCAGCTCTTTCTCCGGACGATGCAAAACACCGCGTGTCCGTATCTCAAACAGAGCGCCAGAATTCGTCGAACGAAGACGAGTCAGCGCGCCCGATTTCGACTCGCTGCCACCTAAAAAGTGTCGGGAAATCTAATGACCCGGCCCTCTTAAAGGGACACTCCACTCAAAATACAAGTTGGGCTCTAAAAATCGGGCAAAAAATCCTGACTCCTAGGGTATAAGCAGTTTTTCTGAGAGACGAACGGTACGGCCAGGGCGAAGGCTGGAAGTGTGTCGTTCGAAAACCGCGCTCAAACGGCTCGGCGCAGGTGGCGACGCCACCCTCTGAGGGTAGGTGAGGGCAGAACTAGAGAGCGGTAGGCGCGGATTTGAAACGGACCGTGCTCTACCTTTCCACCGACCCAGAAGATTAGTGGTGATGTCATCTTCGCACGGAAGTGTGACTTTGGCCCACGTGAGTGGTTGAGGAGTGCAAAGTGAAACCAGATGGGACACCAACATATCTGTTTATAGTCCGCATATCCAAATAACAATGAGCCTGCCTGACAGGCGGCAGAACATGACGCATCTGTCCTCGTCGTCCCCATCGCTCTCATCGACCTCGTCATAATCATCGTTCGAAGTACGGCATGTACGGGTGCCGCCCAACGACCTCATCATCGCCGACATCAGTATGTTGGTCATCCGCACTAGCACCAGCAGTGCCTCCACTCCAACTGATAGGGTAGGAGGCCATGCGCCGTGGATTGGGGGCCGTCTGGTCCCTCCTGGCCATGTCCATCATGGGCACCCTCCATCGCAGCAGCAGAGCCAAGAGCCGCACTCATTTCCATTACATTCCGTCCCGGAACGAATCACTGGGCGGCGCCATCTTAGAATAACCGCGACGCGTTTCAGAATAGCAGCTAATATGTGTTAGGGCCCAGAAGATGGCTCTGTTTCAATGACTAATTCCCATATGAAGCACTATTGGTGTCTGCCAGGCTACACCATTAGTCATTTTGTTGTTAAACAATTAGGTGTGGCATGCACTGGCCTAGGCGAGAGACTTGTCATTAGCAGTTACTTGTAGCTGCTAGTAGTGCTAGAAAATAGCTACTTATGTGTGGTTCGCCGTCTGGCCCCCACGAGGCGTTGGCGTGCCTGCCAGGCGTCTCCACTCGCTGGCGGGAGACTATTATTTTACGAATCTGACCTCTCGCCCTGGCCTTACCGTTCGTCTCCCAGAAAAATTGCTTATACCCTCGGAATCAGGATTCCTTGCCCGATTTTTAGAACACAACTTGTATTTTGAGTGGAGTGTCCCTTTCATATCACTCCTACTACAAATTTTGGTCAAAAAGAGAAGAAAACGGCCCATAAAACTCGGGCATCAAAGGGTTGAAAGCTGACCTTAGAATTGACAATTTTATACAATAGCAGGCATGTGCTAATTTATTGCTTCCTTTGATGGGAAAGTCTTCTAGTATTGGTGCATGAATCATTGAAGTTTACATACTGCTTATGTGAAAGTTTCAGGCTAAATATGTTTTTGCTCTCACTGCATTTGCCGGCAATGCAGTTGTGAGGGTTTTGTTCTCTTTTTTTGCAAAACTTGTAAACAACCATATCATTGCATGTCACTATTTCCTGCTAATGAAGTTACCAACTTAGCAAAACAACATTAGAGTATGGAGCACAATCTCCACAATGGACATTCCTTATTAATTTTATTAATATTTGACTTCCTATTTGTGACACTTTCCAGGGGTATGAACAGCGTTGAAATACCTCAGGCCCAGGAGGAAGGCTGCCAAATGAGCTCTACCAGTAAGGATCACACTTACAACAAGCAAGGTCTGGAGCAGGGTATTTGAAGATTCCTACTAAGAAGAAGGGCCCTGATTCGTCATCTCTCCAAGACACCGTAACACCTAGTCAGTCTCCAAAAGTGCTAACATCTTTGGTTAATAATTTTGTGGTTAATAATTCTATTTGCTCATTTTTTTGAGGAACTTGTTTAGTCTAGTACAATATATTTTGGTTTTAAGTTTTTAACTTGCAATTGACAGTTGGTGTGTCAGTTTTCATGTTGCAGTTGTAATAAATGCATCGCCTTTGGCAGCTCGAATTTTATATGTACCTGTCACTGCATGCTACATATTGTTTTAATTTACAAATTTGTTGTTCCAGAAACAGTGCAGGTATGGCTGAATCTGCTGAGTCAATACGACTTATTGCAGGAGGAATAAAAAGAGGCGATGATCTAGCTGTGGAGTCATACAAAAATGCCCTGACCACGGCTGAATCAGAGAAGGAAAGAAAACACTCTCTGGCAGTAGAGAAATTGAAGTCTGGTTTAGAAACGTACAAGGCAACATTCGCAAAATCGCAGGCTCGCATAATGATAGATTTGGATAAGAGCTTAAGTTATTTTGTGGCAGACGAAGATAAAACAGAAATAAGGGATATCTACCAACAGCGACTAGCTTTGGAGAAAGAATGTTATGAGGAGGATTGTGGTTCAGTTCAGTCCCGTTTTGAATACAACATGAAGGAAATAGAGAATGCATACCGGAAGGCCAAAGAAGCTGCCAAGGCGAAATATGACAGATATATAGAGAACATCTCCACTAACGTTGAAGGTCAATCATCTGATGATGAAAGTTTGTTTTCAATTGCTGCAATCAAGGATAAGTGCAAGGAGGCCTTTGTTGCAAAAAGTAAGTGCTGAAATTTACTACGCAAGGTTCTATCTACATTTAATTATTTCTTTTACCTGAGTTATATCAAAATATCTAAGGTGCAGTTTTCTATCTAAAACTAATAT
The DNA here is from genome assembly GCA_000934665.2 of Catajapyx aquilonaris. Lineage (NCBI taxonomy): Eukaryota > Metazoa > Arthropoda > Diplura > Dicellurata > Japygidae > Catajapyx > Catajapyx aquilonaris. The sequence continues at coordinate 14,067 of KZ539590.1, read as the reverse complement.
GGAAACCATTAAAAAGCAAACACTTAATATGGATTGTGATATAGATTTACAGCAAACTTATTGACATGTCCTAATAATATCATTCGTGTGCTGTCCAGAGAAGCTTCAGGCAAACAACTCAGCTGCTGCTGAAGAAGAGTCTGAAGCTGAGGCTAATCATCAGGGCCCTGAAGTGGTGAAAGAAGATTCAGCAAAGTCAGCAAGAGTCAGCAAGAAGTCAGCAAAAGATTCAGCAAAGAGGGGGAATGAATAAAAGTAAGAAGGTGTGTGTGAGAGGGGAGTACAAAGGTAATCATAGGCTCAATTGAGCGACGTATGTACTCATGTTTTGACTAGACCACAGCCCTTCAGTGATGCCTCCCACATGCTAAGTAATCATGATTTTGTACCTGTATCACACCAAAGAGAAGTAATTTTCTTGCTTGTCCATGGAATAAAGAGCCTTCCAATCTGAACATGACTGTGTTGAAAATGACACTTTGTTTACAGCCATTTTTAAACATCAGCTGGGTCGTGAGATCAATAGCAACACACCTGGTAAATCCAGAACAAGGGCTTGAACCATGGGGGTAGTCACTCCTCAAAAAAGTGTCACCAGCTCTCTTGAATTGCGGCCAAATTCATAATATCATACCTTGTAGGTTACCTTGCATTTAATGATTTAGCTTATATCTACAGGGTGGGCAAGACTCAATTAGGCAGTCTTTGATCATTAATTAATCAATAACCAATTCATCCAAAGGTACAGGGCGAAGTGCCCTTTGTTGTCGACAGATGGCTCTGTCATATGCCATGAAGGAGCTCAATGCTATGCGCATGCGCAGGAGAGAAAACATGACCAGACTCAATAAGGGTTCATTCTCCCTTGTGAAGTGCAACTCGTCCCTGACGCTGCAGCAGGACATCCACATTCTCTTTGAACCAGGCCTTGCGGAACGGAGTATATGAGTACGTTTACAAGGGACTAAAAATCGGCCTAGTCTATGCTAGGCGAACCGGTTTACTCCCATGTAGCCGCTGGGCCATATATGATCCGTTGTCGGGCGCAGCCCAAGCCTTTTGGGTCGGGTGGTCTACCTAAGGCGATGGCCTTGCTAAGGAAGCCTGGGTCAGGCCGATTTTTATTAGTCCCATGTAAACGTACTCTATGTCTCGGTGGTTGGACAATACCTACCTACACAAAAGTTGTCAATTAAATCATACTCCAATCTTGCTCTCAAAATACTATACTTACACCAGGCAGGCGAGATCCATGAGGCCATCAATGAAGTTGAAGATAGAACTGGGTTGCATCGTACGCACTCCCCAGCTGATTCAGATAGTGTTCCTGCCCTTCCTGGACATGCTCCTCAGTTTCAGAATTTTTATTGTCGTGTACGGATGTTCAAATGAATTTTCACGTGGCTGAATGATGAATTACATATTTGTCGATCTAGGAAAATGTTTGAAACTGCCATTCAACCATTACGCAATTATTATTAAGCAACAATAATGTAACTGTTCTCATCAAAATCGCTGGCCATAGTAACTTCACATTTGGCTCGCTGCCGGTCCATGAACACATGCAACAATAGCATTTAGCAAGGATTCATTACTGGAATCAAAAATGGAATCGATTGTCAATAATATTGGTGGGAAAAGGGTTCTCCGAGTTGGAGGCCTGCTGGAAGAATCTTCGGCGTTTCTAGCTACACTTTCATACGTTCAAGTACTTGCTTGCTTCCATGTATGACCCTGATAAACCTCCCAACGCAAAATGGCACTGCGACCGGCAACGAGCCAAACGCGAAGTTACTATAATTATAGGGCCAGCGATTTTGATGAGAACAACTACTTAATTGTTGCTTAATAACAATTGAGTAATGGTTGAAATGGCAGCTTCAAACATTTTCCTAGATTGAGAAATATGTAGACTAATTCGTCATTCAGCCACGTGAAAATTCATTTGGACATCCGTACACGACAATAAAAATTCTGAAACTTGCTCCTTCCTCAAAGCGCTTAAAAATGGGGGCCTCTTATCTCTTGTAATTGGCCATTGACATCGGTATATATTATTACTAACGTATAGAGTTCTTAAATCAGTCTTTCTCATAAGATGCGGTATGAATTTTTAAAGCAACAATATCGGTGATATTTTGATGCAAATTGAGGTGACTACATTTACGGGACGCATTTGGCGCACAAAATGTTTTTATATTATTTCAGTGTCTAATACCCAAAATCGTCCATCCAAATTTTGCGTAAATCGGGGAGGTGTAGATGGCCGAGATGGTAACGTCTCGGCTTGCTGAGTGAAAGACCCCAGGTTCGATCCCCGCCTGGGGAACTTTCCTTTCACCTGCGTCAGGAGGGTCTCTGACCTGCACCAAGGAGGTGTCTGGCAACCTAACCTCCTGGGGGACAGCACATGATCCCTTTACCGACATTGCACTTGCACCAATGTTCCCTCCCCAAAAATCCCTACCCCTACCCTACATCCTTGACTCCTTGCTCCGGTGAATGAGGATAATAGGAAAAATGGAGTGAAATGGTGGTATTCCACCCCCCTAAAAAGGCTCAGCCTTATCACGGGGTAACGTAATTTTTAAAAAATGCGTAAATATCAAGAAAACATTTCAGGCTTCATTTTAAGCGCAATTCAAAATTATTTAAGGTCAGAAATGACTACATACCGATTAAGAGTGCCCTGCCTAGGGAATCTCCCATTCCCCTCTAAAAGGGCCCATGGCCCTATCACGGGGTAATAATAAATAAATAAAATTTCAAACAGCCAATCACTAGATCGTGGCAGATACTGAGGAAATACAGTACTGTAATGCTTTTGAATCACCTATTGTTCTGCCATCTACCGGCTCCCTCCCGCAATTTAAATGTTTAGAAAAACGAACACTAGAGTCCGCATGACTTCTAACCCCTTCGCCACCACAAGATTCTTCCCGACAACACCTCCCCTCTAGCGGATCCATCCCTCACCCTTGAATCTAGGGAGGAGGAGGCGCACAACCAGCGGATCAGTCAGTGAAGTCAGTCAACGGCGAAACATGGCCGCGAGTGCAGGTTGATCTTGGCCGTCAACTCGCCTGGGAATGTCCGGTTGGGAACCGTTGAAGTGACGGGGTGTTTGTGAGTGTTGTGAATCCGGAAGAAGGGCAAGATGTCGCGTAGATCCACATTAACCAGGGACTTGAATGGTAAGTCTTGTTTGTTTATTTTTTGTAAAAATAAAACGGGGGTTTTTAGATACGAGGGGTGGGAGCGCCTTAGTGGCATTGATTCACTCTTTTGTGCGTACGCCACTTGATCCCCAAAAGGGGGAACCGGGGCATATCGCGATTTGTGACAGGTGACTCATGCTTACCAACCGTCTGACCTGTCTACTTTTCCATTTCAGAGAGCATTCGAGTCCTACTGGGAAAACAGATCAAGATTTTGCTCAAGATCATGGCCAAGATGGAGACCAAGAGTGACAAGACGGAGAACAGGGTCTTGGTGAGTATTATTATTTTTTTTTTTACGGTTTGAAATGGGTGAGTGGTGGCTCGGTGGAGTGTGTCCCCACCCAGTGGAGGAAGTGTACGGTTTGCACCTTTGGGTTAAAACTATGAGTCACATGCATCCAGGCAGAATGCTGCTGCATGCATGGCTAATGGCAGGTGGATTGAGTGGCTTAGTGTGGCATCTGACAATGCAGAATTCTAGGAATGGATTTTGATGCCCTGTCCATGCAGATAGAGCGAATGGGTGTAACATAATTTATAAATATTATGCCACTGTGTGTGATGTTTTAAATACCGGCCATCCAATACGTGTCTGTGACACCCATTTTTATGGGAGATTTTCAAAAAAGTAGATGCATCCGATGTTTGCTAGGTTGCTTGTGGATGTGTAAGAGTGGGCAATTCGAGACACATACCAGTTGGATGAATGCATGTATTTTCACAATATTCCAAATTCCTGGCTGTTAATGACACAGATTAGCTCATGGAGAAGATAGCCGGCATAAGGCGATTGAACCCAGAAGCATTTTTGATTCTCATACTTACTGATTACTGAGTGACGTTAACACTAGGCTTTACTCCGCTCGTGTCATGGTTCACTGCACCCATACCGCCTTCCTCAACCACCGGGATTGTCTCAGAGTCAGGTAGCGAGACTCCATGCTAGAAGTCCAATGCACTTCATTTGACCTGACATGATGACAACTTCTGAAAATATTAGCCACAAGTGCATGATGTGTCACAACAATCTGCTGTCATTTTCTATGTAACGATGAACGGATCGTGGCCGGTCCTGCTCACCGCCCCCACATCCCCTGACAACAATGGTCTCAGCGAGCGACCCTGTCATGCTCTGTTGGAATATTGTGCAAGTTGTGTTTTGGAATCCAAAGAGGAGGATTGGAAAAGTGGGTCAGGGAGTGTGTTGGGAGAAGTTGAGGTGGGAGAGGGAGGTGGCCTGTTGGAAGGACTGGGGGAGGGCGAATCGATATGGGAGCTTGCCAAACTGAGTTGATGTGCCACAAGAGAGGAAATGGAAGGAAGAAGAAATTTTTCTTCAGCAATGGCGTGCATTTTAGCGTTCGTTACTCCCTCCTTCCTGCTTCTCTTCCGTACCGTGCCATTTTATTATATATTTTTTTCTACACATATATTCACAACTGCATTGAATTACATATTTCTATACACCCCCCCCCCCCACCCCCACATTTTCACACGGCTAGGAAG
>JYFJ02006772.1:0-18119 GCA_000934665.2 Catajapyx aquilonaris | reverse complement strand
TCATAATTGCATAGATGATGCGTGTTGTCGCGAAGCTTCAACACAATATCCCTCTTATTACCATGCTCCTGACCAGTCATGATGACAGCAATCTCATTGCAAGAAGGTTGATTGAATCGACCACGATGCTCGCCTTGTGGTCGCTTGTCTGCATCGATGACCAAGTCAAATTCCAGAGGAGGAAGACTCTCAAGTGCAAGCTTGAAGCTTTTGACATAAGTGTGGGTGCAATGGATCATCTCCTGAAGTTGCAGTATGATGTCGAGGCGTGTGCCGTTGAAGTAGGTGCAACGGTATTGCGCCTGCTGTTGCATGTTCCCCACGAAGTAAAGTTGCAGAAACCGCGGACTCTGATTTTCTGAAGGAAGGAGTGATCCTATGCAATGGTAAATTTTCCATTGCACTTTGAATGTAGGCATGAAGCCCCCTTCTCTTACAACGTTGGCCCCCAAAAATGTCATCTGGAAGGCCGAATTGTAATTTCTGATGGTCTTCAGGAAATGTTTTGAATCAGGTGATGTGACTATAAGAGGAGCATTATTTGAGTAGTTCTTTTATTAAACAATGCCGACGTTTTATTATTATGATGTTTTTTTGTAATACGTGCTGATATATGTTAAATATTAATAAGATCAGCGATAAATTACTTCATTAATTATGGATGAAATACAGTATTTCGTTTCATAATTTGTCATGAATACATTGTAATCATATTGTATATCCTATGTGGGATAAATGCTGTGCGCAGCTTGAAAAATATTTTCAAGCTGCGCACAGCATTTATCCCACAATATTATTCTAATAATAAACAGGGAGACTTGTAGGATATATCCCTAAAAATTTTAGAGATAAATGCCCATTTTGTATTTTAAAATATGAGAATTAAATTCATTAATTCCCCTAGAAACATATTAATGTTTATATATACTTAAGCAATATTTTAATGTACCGAGAGAGGATGTCCCAGACACTTTTGAGAAATTGCAGCTCTCTAATTTTCATATTAAAATGTCGAAGGAGACTTACGATTTATTTCAGGGTAGTCTTGATGTTAATGATAATGACCCTTTTAAAATACTATGTGACATAATATAAACAGTAACAGATTGGGATGAGTGTTACCAGAACGTTGTTACTGAAGACAACGTCTGCATGGAATCGAGCGGATGGTTAAAAAAGTCACTGATTAATTTGGATGTGATTGGACAGGACGTTTCTTTTATATCCGACGATGGCGCAGCAGTTGTGTACGAAGGACTTGTGCTTCCAAAAGGACAGGTTTATTCAGAGAACTGGAACTACTGGCTGCACATATTTAACAGCATTGGATTGAGAGAGAAGAAATAAAGGCTGTTGGAGAACAGAAGATATCTAGATGCTGCTGAAGCCAGAAGACGGGATCAAATAATTGAGATGGACAAGGAAAGGTTAGTTTTTACACATCATAAATTACAGGGTCATTTTTTGTCCTGTTTATTGGGTTGTGCCTAGCCATAACATGCCTTGTAAAAGAAATTATATTTCACAATATTATTGTCAACCTTTCTTTGCACTTGGTTTTATCGTCCATAGTCAATGACTGATTAATGTTTAACTAGAAGATGGCGTAAATATTCATAGAAATGGCGAGGGTATAATTTCACGCCTCTGTACCTGTTCTGCTTGAGAGATATAGGCATATAGCTGACCTTTCTTCGCACTACGATGTCATAAATAAAATGTGAAGGTCAAATGGCATTGGCAGTGTTTGACATCAATTTTGTTGCCGTTGTTGACCTTGCTGTTCTCCGGGCTCAAATTCTTTTGGCCACTTTATCCTGGTCTTGAACCACAACATACGTACCCAGCATACTCGAAGCTATAGTGTGAACTAACCTAACCTAACCTAACCCTACTGTACTTAACCTACACCTAACCTACACCTACCACTTAACCTAACATAGTCTGAGAGAAATGGACTTTTGTGAAACCCTGCAAATCGAAATTGTGAGGACATGTCCCCACTATAACGGTAACGTTCTGGTGTGTGAAGATGTGAGGACCCAAAATGTCCCCATATGAGAAATTGTTGGGGACATGTCCCCACAGTCACATACTTCCGGTTCCACAGCTAGTTGAAGATAAGAACACACTTCCTCACCGTGTGTCTTGTGCGAAGGGTTGCTTCAAGACCAAGATAAAGTGGCCAAAAGAATTGGAGCTATACAGTACATAATATGTGAATATCTACAATAAATTTATTTGTTGCCTAAGATTTTTTAAAAAATTGCGATTATGCTAATTATGTTAATATGCTCCATTATGACTCCAAAAAATGTTGGATTTTGGAGCGGGATTTTGGAATTTGGAATGGAAGAACGATAAATGCATGCGATTGTCTAATCAAAAAAATATGCAGAAAGTTGAGTCATAATGATATAATACATTATCAGTGAAATAAATATTACGTCCATAACTAATAGAAGAATTAAATCGCTCATTACAAGGTCAAGGTGTTTGATTATAATGTGGATGTCGAAAATTATGTACATTGGTCAATCCGGCATTTATGTGGTTATTAAGAACAGGTTGCGAAACCAGCGGAAATGATGAAACAGTGATGTAACCATATTTCTGTAATCTAATTTGCATAAATTACTACCAGCAGATTTATTGTGTAGATTTATACTTTTTTAGTAATATCGTGAAAAAAATAAACCGCACTTTATTCAACTCAGTAACTCAAAATTTTGTAAATATTATTGTAATAAATATTGTTGCAAAATATTTCGGCATTACCTGGTACAAATTGCTGTACCAGCCACATTGTGTCCTCACACTTCAAAATGGGAGGTATCATTAGCATTGTGTTAGGTCTGTTCTTGTGGATATTCGGACTAATACCGTTCCTGGTCCTGTACGCACCTGTTTGGACACTGTCCCGATTGTGGACACGCTTTGTCCACGGTTGGACACCTGTTTATGGAATGGCTACTGTATTCTTTTCGACAGAACGAAACACTTATGCAACAGCGGTGGGGTTTTACTTCGTTGACGGACAATTTACACCCAATGTATTGTCCAGTGTTCGTGACCGGTTTGCGACGTACCTCAGTGTTCCGGGGTCACTTCCGTTACGAGCTGTTCCGGTAACAGTGTTGTCTCAGCTGTACTGGAAACCTGTGGTTGTTGACCTGCACTATCATGTCCGGATGGCCAGATTTGACCATAGGGAGTATAGTGAGAAAGAGGTTGTGGACATGGGAAGTCAGATGGTGCATGAGGGTTACCAGAAGGGTACACCCATGTGGGACTGTACCATTGTGCCAAAGGTCAGTATGGAAGGTCGACCTAGTTGGTGTCTCATGTTCCGATTTGCTCATTGTATATCTGACGGTGCAACTTTGGGTACTATTATGTCCAAGTACATATATGCTGAGGGTGCCAAATACAATCTGACTATTCCGATGGTACGTACCAGCTGGTTGACCTCAGTGCTTGCCCTTTTGACCTGGCCTGCCGACCTGTTGTTGTATGGGATATACGATCGTGTTATGCTCAACACCAAGGTTACTTTAACGAACCAGACATGGTACCACTTGGGTCGTCCTATCGACGCAGGTCTGATCCAGTTCATCAAAGACAAAGCAAAGGTCAGCTTCTCGGACGTCGTACTGTCATCCGGATTTGCTGCCCTATGCCATCATTTCAAGTTGAAAATATTTCGTGTCAGTGTCCCAGTCGCAGTACCACCATCCGGAACAGACACAATCAGCAACAGCATTGTCTTCTTCAATCTTCCGGTCCACAACACACGGCTGAACCCGATGGACCGTCTTCGAGTGACCAGGGCAACAATACGGGAACATCGCCTCCAGTTGCAACAGTACAGTTGGGCCATCTTCATTGTTAATTATCTGCCCTATTTCATGGTGAAGACACTGTTTCGTTGGATGAACAATGCAGTGGGTATTATCAGTTACCTCCCAGGACCACGAGCACACGGCAAGTTCATGAAGTCAACGGTACAATCCGTGTCGTTTGGTGTATCACATGTTGGGCTCGCTGGTACGTACAAATACTGCATGACTCGGGCGGGGATGGCAAGCGCTGAAGGCGCACGAAGGGGGCGAAGCCCCTGGGCTTCGACCAACCCCCCGCCGAGCAAAGCGAGTAAGTACTATATGATTGCTCATTTTGCAGGTCTATCCATCGGCGTGCTGAACTACGTGGACACCGTGAGGTTCCTGGTACATGCGGATAAAGGTGTTGTGAGTGGACTAGATGCTGTGCAGGACATCGCTGACACTTTTACTAAAAATGTTGAGACATTAGGTGACATGTTAGGGTACAAAAAGAATGAGTGACGACGGTTCCATCTTCGGTATTAGTANAAATGTAGTTGTCACGATACACTTCTTGTCCGGTCTGTATAGGTCCTTAGGGAGGTCCGATGACAATCTCGTCACGTGAATTCATGTCAGTTTGTCGTCAGATACCAAAAGAATACCCGAGGGAGTCATCGACCTGTGCAATGCAGGCTGTCTGTTGCTTTCAGTTCAAGTTGAATACCGGTACCGAAATGTGGGGCATAGTATTGTCAATTTTGCTGTCGGGCATCGGGTACGGTATGGTGCCTGGACCGATGACAGCTCCGGAATATGAAGATCTGACAGTGTCGCTGATTCTGGATATTGTGTCCCAAACGGTGCCTGTGACCTGTCCGTTGGTGTACACGCACGAGTCCAGTGGTTTACTAGCTCCATCGATGCATCGTCTTCTACGAGGACTGTACTCTACGGCCCACCCTCATCCAATGTTCATGCAGCGGACAACACCTGAGGAACTGAGCCATTGGGACTGTTCCACTGAACGACCACTGATCAACGACACCATACTGATCGCCAGCCAGGGCAAGAGACAGAACATACCAGCATGTGCCGTACTGTTCCTGACCACATGTCAAACCAGGTTCTCCGATGCGATGGGCTTTCTATCCGGTTTGGCCTCCGTGACGTACGTGCAGAAGAACAAGCACAGGATGATCTTGTGGGTCAGGGACATGCCGCCGAGAGAGTACCTTTTAGGAGGTACCGCCTCACAGACCAAGTACCTGCTGGGTCTGGAGCCGATGCAAGTTGAGACCGGTACGCAAGTAGGGATGTCCACAACGTGCTTCGCCTGCAATAACGGCAAGAAAGACATCGTTGACCACGGTAACTACACCGGTAACGTAACGGAGTTTCGCGGATGGAACTCACTCTGGAACGATACCACTCGGAACCTGCAGGGAGCCCGGTTCGACACCCTGAAGAACATCTTCTCGATGGACGAATCTGACTGTGCATCATACGGAGTCGAGTTCCACCATGCTCGGCACTTATGCTTCGTGTCGCAGGCCATGAACTTCACATGGTCCGTCGTAAAGGACACCTCAAAGGACGATGCCGGCCATGAGAAGGACGATGGTGACATCCTGTTCGGGCTGGTGACAGATGTATCCTTGCAGAAGATGCCGTTCTTGTTCAACAGCTTCCTGACCACTGTTACCTATTCGGTCATGGAGTTCACGGTGGTGTATCTGGTTGACTACATCGCCTTCGCTACTAGAGTACCCCGACCTATTCTGAGCGCATCCGTGTTCGTGTACCCTTTCGACATATGGGTATGGTTGGGTCTGGCCATGACCATCGCCATTTGTACCCTGGTCCTCTTGCTGATTCTGCTGGCTTACACCAAAGCGTCCAAGCATGACCTGGGTGGGATACGACGTATGGCATCATACACTTTCAACTACCTGACCTGGAGCATCCTGGAGCAGTTCCCTCCGTCTGATCCGGATTCAGTGTCCTCCAGGACATTCATGATCTTCTGGCTGTTGGCAGGTATTGTCTTAGCTACCGGATACCGTACCAAGCTCTTCTCATTGCTGACCTACCCAATGCCTGAGAAGCTACCAGAAACCACGGCTGACCTATTCACCACCGATTTTGTCCAGGTGACTGATCCTGGTGCCAAGTTCATCTTCCAGCTGTTGACAATCGGGACGTCCCCAGAAGGCAGGCTGTCCGAGACCTGGATGATCGGTCAGAAAATCCATGATTGTCTGGTTCGTGGACATGAGGAGGACTACTTGTGTATCTCCATGCTGTCCAATCTGAACCGACATGTGACCTCCTTAGTGGACGGAGCTGGTAGTCCGAAGTCCCGGATTCTACCGGATATGCTCATCTCATTGCCTGTTGGTGTTGGTCTGATCCGAGGAAGCTTCTTAGTGGACACCTTCAACTTCTGGGTGGCCAACTACTTGGCAAGTGGCATCAACCTGAAGTGGGACGTCGCTTTGAACTACAATATCACCATGGAAGGCCTCAGGGTCCAGAGGCAACAAGGGATCTTCATACCAGAACCGGCTCAACCTTTCTCAGTCGAAAGACTGGAAGGTCTCTTCAAGTTCTTGGTACTTGGATGGATCATCTCGTTGTTTGTGCTGTTGTTAGAGTGTTTGTCGTTTCTTCCGTGTGGATGCAGTTGCTGTAAGAAGAAGTACTGGTACCTGCCGTAGACAATGGTGTCAGAAGTGGGAAGCCCAGTGGTTATTGTTGAAAACTATAAAGTGTGTGAGACATTGTACGTAACTGGACGTGTGACCTTTGTTGTGTTGACCTTGTATGTCATGGCAGTATTTAATAAATGCTGATATACCCATTTTATGTGTCCTAGAATTGTCTATTGCACCATCGTTGCCAGGGGGACTTGATGGGCCAAGTGGCTATTGAACGTTTAATCTCCGGAGACCTGACCCTGATAATGCAAGGTCGCGTGCTTGTAATTGACTTACTAAATGACATCCAAGGTCATAAGGTCACCAATACGGTATGCAGATACTGTAGTGGTCGATGCTATCGATATTTCAAGATGGCTGCTGCTCAGAGGCTCATGCTTTTGCGTGGTCTTCGCCCCGGGGTCTGCCCAGGGGTCTGCCCAGGGGCCGCCCTGATCCACACCACGGTGCCAAACTACAAGGTGAACAACAAGCATTATGATCGAAAGTGGCGAGAGTTGAGGGCTAGGAAGGTGAGTGGTACCTGTCCGCAACTGACCGTAGCCGCAACTGTTGATGACACTATTTGCAGGTTATAAAAGTGGAGCTGCCCGACTTTGAGGAACAGGAGATGGTTCGGAAGGGTGAGCTGAGCCAGGAGGAGATCCGGAGTCGGCTGAAGGAAAAGGGAGTCGTACCGCCCAGGCCGTGGATCGAAAGGCCCATCAACATAAGCTGCACCGGAGCCGTCTTCGAACCGTACGTGCCACCAGAAGGAGACGGGAAGATGTCAGCTGTCTCGCTATCGGTATGTACACATGAAGCAACCGGAAGCAACTATGCCATGATACTGACCGTTTGTAATTTACAGGGAACGAAGCAGACGGTTGAGTTTGTGGAGAAGAAAGGGAAGTCCATGATGGCGGTACGCAAAATCAGGAGCTTCGATGAAGATTTCAGTCCAAAGTACTTCACGGCTGACGCGCAACAGATATATCTCGATTCGCATGAGGCACTAGTGAAGTACGAGGCTGTTGGTTACTGTCAGTGCTGATTAACAGTGTATTTTCTTTGCAGGAAAGACAAGCATAAGCTGCGGACACTTGTGACTGAAAAGGCATATCCGGTGAGTACCTGAGGACAATTTTTAATTTCTGTGAATCTGTATTCATGTCTACCACACTTTCCGCAGGAAATGATGGACAACGTGCGACGTCACACAATTCACTGGCAGTTCGTCAAATCCATGGAGCCTCCAAGAGTTGTCCACATGCGCTGCACAGACGTAATCTCGAAAGACAACATTTATGGACAGATCACTGTCCGGTTCCATACACAACAAGTGAGTTGAATGATAGAGCGGTTTGCAGCATCGCTGATTTTGTTCACGTTTCAGATCCTGGCCATATACGATCGCTTCGGACGCCTTTGCCATGGCAGTGAGGTTGTTGCGAAGGATGTGCTTGAGTACGTTGTCTTTGAGAAGCATCTGTCCAATCAGTATGGAGTTTGGCGGATCCATGCTAAGATCATTCCTGATTGGATGCCACCCCGAGAACCACTGCCACGAACTGGACCGGTCATTGCTGAAGCAGAAGCATCGCAGGAGGAAGTTAAGCAGCCTGCTGTACAGTGAGAATTTATTAAATAGTTGTAAAAATATGTGTCTTTTCTTTGGTGGGTATTGCAGCGTCCGTCAGTAATGTTATCGTTAAGTAATAATTTTGCAAATGAAAGACTGCATATACTTTATCTGCAACTATACACAAATGGCATTTGTCAAGTCAGGAAGTTGCAGACAATAGCCATAAAATTGGGTGTGAGATTTCACAATCTCGTTTAATTCCATTGCGTAGTTTTCTTTAATATTGTTGTGCTTATGCTCGTTAAACAATAAAATGCGAATAAACAAACAGCCAACTTCCGCAATGATTTGATCTATTATGGCCTATTTCAGTACATAAAATTCTAGGGTTCCTTACGATATACTTCCTCCTTGAAAAGGAATCTTACATAATGCATTTCTGTTTCGAAGTCGGCTATCTTTGCTTTAATTACATTTTTATGGTATAATTATTATAGGCTTTATATAAAATTATTGATCTGTTGCAATAGCAAAGCAGAATATTATGAGTACAACTGACAGTGGTGACTCGAGATGGAGTTTGTTACACCTGCTTTCCGTGCAATTCTAAATTTCTTTCTTTGGATTTTCGTTCTGTTACCAACTCTTCTTGTGTACGCCCCGTTTCGGGCATTCTCTCGACTATGGGTGTGCTGTGTTCATGGATGGAAGCCTGTTGAAGGACTCGGAGCTATGTTGTACATGCGCTCGGACAATGCATGTTGCACAATAGTGTTACATATGATTGTGGATGCTGACTATTCAACTGAGTACCTGAACTGTGTACAAAGTCGATTTTTGAAGTACTTCCAGCATCCTGCGTCTCTTCCCTTCCAAGCAGTTCCGACTTTGGTATTAGGACAGCTGTACTGGAAACCGGTTAACGTGGATATCAATCATCATGTACGGATTGCTGATGGCATCAATACTGGCAGAATGTATCAGCCGAGTGAAGCCATAGACATTGCTACCGTGATGGTCAAGAATGGTTTTGAACCTGGAAGACCACTCTGGGATCTCGTAGTGGTACCCAAAATCATGCTGGATGGTGATGCAAAGTTTTCCATATTTCTGCGATTTCACCACGCTATGTCAGACGGGGCAACGATGTTGTCGGTGCTTAGCCAGTACATTTTTGAATCGGCCAAAACTTACCGTATGAAAGTTCAGAGCTTGACCCCATCTAGTTGGATGATCTTACGAGCCTTGTTCACTCTGCCACTATTCAGCCTTCCCAAGCTGTACAGCCGCATTGTTCTCGGTACAAAACTTCCGTCCCTCACCTATGACTCTGTATACCACACTACTTCCATCAACATGAAATTGATTACGTTCATCAAGAAAAAAGCAAAGATTAACTTCTCCGATGTGATACATTCTTCCGCATGTGCTGCCCTGTGCTACCACTTTCGCCAGTATGAACTCGGAACAATTCCGTACGCCATTCCATATGCAGTTCCTGCTTACGCTCAAGACGCTGTTAGCAACAGCATTTCCATCTTGTACTTCCCCGTGGTGCAAGGCATCATAGAGGATCCCTTGGAACATCTGAGGGCCACGACTCCAGTTTTGTCCCACTGGCGTCACCGTACCCTGGAACTCTACCAGTTTCATTTGCTATCCCATCACATTGTACCTCACCTGCCGTACTTTTTGGTTCAATTCATAGCTCAGCACAACAACATGGCAGCAATTTTAAGCAACCTTCCAGGCCCACGGAAACACTGGAAATTATGCAACAACCGGATATCATCCATGTCGTTAGCGTCCGTGGTATTAGACCTTGCTGGTAAATTATTATTAATTGTATTGCATCCGGATGTGATTCAACCCAGTTTTACATTGCAGGTGTATCCATACTCCTTCTGGGCTACGTGGACAAGTTGGCCATCACTGTTCATGTGGACAAAGGGATATTGAATGACGGAGAGCATGCGGAGGACATCGGCCAAGCTGTAGTGGAGTACATAGAAATCCTTGCGGACAAGTTGGGCTACAATACGAAATACTGTCGACCCAAATCATTCTTCAGCGATACAGTTGACGTCGAGTAAAATTTTAAAATATAATATAGATGTGGCTAAAAATTGAAGGAAAAATGGTGGTATTCCATCCCCCTATAAGTGGGTAATGTTTAAAAAATTATATAGAGCTGGCTGTGTTGAATCATATGACTTGTATATCTTTCAACTGGCCATGTATCATAATCAATAAAAATAATATTACTTGTGTCAGTGTTGCCAACTACAGGTTGGTATTCCTGGTTCAAGATGGCCACGTCCTAGGACAGACCTAGCCTGATGTGTTGGCGGGTCTAAAAGGTACGTATTGTGATGCGTATGCACTGGGTGTGTGCCTGGTGCGCACTGTTATGGACACAATGCTGCTTTGGACGCCTGAAGACAGTCAGGATGGGGGTACCGCCTAGGGAGTATACACCGGAGAGGATAAGGCAACTGCGGGAGGATGTGCGGGATATGTTCTGGCACTCATACAACGGGTGGGTAACAGGTTGTGTTGAAGGATTAGTATTTATATAGATTTCCATAGGTACATCAAGTATGCGTATCCGTATGATGAGTTGCGGCCACTGTCGTGCGATGGGGTGGACACCTGGGGGTCATACTCGCTGACCCTTATTGATGCCCTGGACACACTAGCAGTGTTGGGAAATGCGACTGAATTTAGACGGGTGGCAGCGTTGCTGACTAGTCAGAAGAACAGCTTTGATTTTGATCAGAATGTGTCGGTGTTTGAGACCAACATAC
The DNA here is from genome assembly GCA_000934665.2 of Catajapyx aquilonaris. Classification (NCBI taxonomy): domain Eukaryota; kingdom Metazoa; phylum Arthropoda; class Diplura; order Dicellurata; family Japygidae; genus Catajapyx; species Catajapyx aquilonaris. The sequence goes on along the minus strand of JYFJ02006772.1, from coordinate 7,204 downwards.
GGGTGGTGGGCGGGCTGTTGTCGGCTCACCTGTTGTCTCGTAAGATGGCGGTGGAGGTGGAGCCGGGCTGGCCTTGCAATGGACCCTTGCTTGCCATGGCTGAGGATGTGGCTAGACGGTTGCTTCCTGCCTTTGATACCCCAACTGGTATGCCATACGGGACTGTGAACCTGCGACATGGGGTTCCAGTTGGGGAGACACCTGTTACATGCACGGCTGGAGTTGGCACGTTTTTGGTGGAGTTTGGGACGCTCTCTAGGTATGTACAGGTTGTAATTAAATGTGCAGCAAATGTACTGAGTGCTTTTGTTAGACTGACAGGTGACCCGACGTATGAGGAGGTGGCTGTTTACGCCATGAGGAGCCTGACCCGCCGCAAATCTGCCCTCGGTCTTATGGGCAACCACATCGATGTGTTGACAGGACGCTGGACAGCACAGGATGCGGGGATAGGTGCTGGCGTAGACTCCTACTATGAGTACCTAGTTAAAGGAGGATCATTGTTGGGTTTGCCTGAGATGATTGATGCATTCAACGATGGAAAGGCGTCCATTGATAGGTGGCTGCGGAGGGATGACTGGCACTTTTGGGTGTCTATGCACAAGGGTCAGGTGACCCTCCCAGTGTTCCAGAGCCTGGAGGCTTATTGGCCTGGTTTGCTCAGCCTTGCTGGGGATTTGTCATCAGCCATCAAGTCCTTGCACAACTATCATCAGGTCTGGAAACAGTATGGGTTCACACCAGAGTTCTACAACATTCCACAGGGTGAGGCAAGCCTGCATCGGGAAGGGTATCCACTTCGTCCTGAACTGGCTGAGTCAGTTCTGTACCTCTACCTGGCAACGCATGACCCGTACCTCTTGTGGGTCGGAGAGGATATTCTGGAAAGTGTGAGGCACAGCGCACGCACCCATTGTGGGTATGCCACAGTGAGAGATGTGCGCACACACCAGCTTGAGGACCGGATGGAATCATTCTTTTTGGCAGAAACTACTAAATATCTTTACCTGCTGTTCGACCCGGACAATTTTTTAAATGCAGATGGCGGGACTGGGGAGGTTATCCAGATGCCCTGGGGTCCCTGTGTGGTGTATGCTGGAGGATACGTTTTCAACACGGAGGCCCATCCTGTGGATCCAGGAGCACTTCATTGCTGCAGTGGTGAACGCAACATCTATGAAGACCTATCTGGCAATGTTTTGGGGATACTGGATCCTGAAGCATTTGGAAGCTTCCGTGGGCAAGTTCTGAAGAAGGAAAGGCCTGCTCCCATTCCAAAGGGTTAGTGTAAAATTAAACACATCGTAACATTCACAAGTGGTGAACGGCAGTTTGCATGCCAAGGGCAACTAATATACTGATGCCATTCATGACTTATTGTTTTTTCGGGTTTCAGATCCTGTACCAGATGCCATTCCAGAAAACAAGTCCGATCCCGATGCAGCACCTGATTTCTCGAACCGGATACAGACTAACCCGGAGCGTGACACTTTGCTAGAGCCGTTTCGTCCAGAGCGACAGTTGACTAGCTCAGATAAGAGTTCAGAGCTGGCCGCAGAGATACCTCCGGAGCCATTTGATGCACAAGAGCTGCTCAAGAAAACAAGGACATCTGCAGATAATAAACCAATTAGTGACGCTGACTTTGCATTGTTGAAGTGTACAGCCAGGACATTTTTGGAGAGGCTCTCTGTGTTGGGAGAAATGATTGAGTGAAGGTGTGAGGGCTAATGATATCCGAGGAATTTGAACTAACTTTTTATTAATGACCCAGCACAGCGTACACATGGCCTACCCAAAATTTACTGTGATGGGGACTGCCTTTAATTTTACATATTATTATTGTCATTATCTCACGCTCAGGTTGTCGCATCTCTGCTGACCAGGTGGGGTGTTGATTCTTGGCTTGTGGCAAGCCCCTGCAAGTTTTCATAGACAAGTTTTACGCAACTGTCTGGAAGCAGCTTGGCATACATAGGTCCCAAGGATTCGTATGGTAAAAGTCTTTTTACCTGCCGCAAGAAAATGAAGCCGAGAAAACCCTAATCTTTCATGTATGCTTGGTTTTTGTAAAACATGGTCTCATATTGAGTTCATGTGCTCAAAGCATTTTTGCTTGTAAAGAACATTTTGTTCGTTGTTGACAATGTTGTTGAATAAATTAAGTTTATGGGGAACTGCAAAGAAAATAAGTAGAACTATTTTGTTAATACCTATCTTGCTGGCAAATCACGCGCCTGAAGCGAACAGACGTTTTGTATTGGCGAAGATTCCAGAGTTGTATTTTCCATCCACCAGTGGGGGACTTGGTCGGGAAGTAGGTGTGGACTGGGGGAAAGAAGGGGGCATGAGACACGAGTCAAATAACAGTTGCAGCTGCAGAGCTGGTTGGAGTAGGACATTGTCACCATGACTCACTCTCAGCGCGGAAAGTTGTTGCACAACACGGTTACCTTCATGATGGAGACTAATCCAAGAGAGGCCACCCCTAATAAGAAGGCAGTGGCTGATGAACGGCTCCTGAAGGTTGCTGCAGTGCGGCAGAAGCGGAAGGTTCGCCCCAGGAAGAACAGGGCAGATGAGGACCAGCTGCGGCTGCCAAAGGTCAGTGGGAGTGCATACATATACATAAAGGTATGAGTTGTACTGTGATGACTGATTCATTATTATTGGTTTTTCCTCCTGTGCACACCGATGACACCCACTTCGTGCAGTGTTTCACCACAATCAATGAGATGATTGCCTCCCACAAGGGAAAGTGCCTCTTGATGCTCCTCGTGGGTCCACTTATCGCCATCTGCATATATACAGTCTACCAATGTGCGGTACGTTTCAGGCAGTTCAGTCTCCTCCTTACTTACAATTTGAACCTTGACATGCCTAACAGGAGTTGTCCCTGCCGATCCCTGCCCTTTATAGTGTAAGCTGGAATCGTACCAACCAGTTTGTAAGAGAACCTGGATTCAGCCGAACCCTGTCAGTAACAGAATATTCAATCATTCCTGGTATGGGATTTTCAAGTAATTTTTGTCATATCAGCCTACAACGGAAACATGTCAGAAAATTGTCTTGGAACAGGGTGCTCTACTTCAGTACACATTATGCCATTGTTTTCTAACCAATCCTTCCTCCTGTTGAGTTGGCCGCATGCCTGATTGCACAATTCCAGCATGCTGGGAATGTATGGAAATTTCTGACATACTTATGCAGGCCATTGTAGAGAATCCAGGGGTTCATGCACACAGGATGTGTCTCTTACATTCCTGAGTATGAATCAGACAGACATTTAATAGTGTCACCTTTGAACCCAAGATAACATTAATGGTTGTTTTTGTGGCAGACACAGCAGCAGTGGCAGGATTCACATTAATATTTATTTACGCCCTCGCTTGACCCGTTGCAGCTCCTGAGATTAAGTGACAGCCACCATGAAGAGATTGACTCCCAGCCTTTTGGACCTAACGTAGTATGCCCTCTTTCACCAAGTCTGGATATTTGTCCAGGTTTGTTTAATTAATACTAGTGTTGGCTCATAAGTGATAAGATCGATGTGTAACTGCAGTTTAACACTTTAATTTTCTTTCAGATGCCATCTCGAAGCTTTCAATTGAGCTTGTCGACCCCGAAACAGCACTGCTTGAGTTTGTTCTGGCATCGTGCGTTGACAATAAGAAAAGAACTTACTTGAACATTGACATAAAGACGGTTTTGGGCAAGGGTTCGGTTTTTGGAGGTGCACTGGACAAGATTTGCCATGGCGCCAACTGTCATTGCATTGTCAAGCGTAAGGATGTCATGAAGCCTTGCATGACAGTAAATTTTACTGTAAACCTTATCTATGAAGATCGTTCCTCAAGCAATAGTATCAGCAACCAAGTGGCAATGTTGGGAGCAGGTTAGTTACAATAATGTCGAACTCGTGAAAAAGTTGGTTGTGATGTATCAACAGTTCAAAAAGAATTGTCCCGTCGCGTCGAGCGGGCAGACTGCGGGCAGCCACGCGTCAGGATGAAAGGAACGCGTTAACTGATTCCTTTCATCCTGACGCGTGGCTGCCCGCTCGACGCGACGGGACAAATTTTTTTGAACTGTTGATACAATGTCTGTAATATTTTCTGCGGTGATATATGTAATTTTGCATTTTTTTTCCTCTCCATTTTACTTAGTTCCTGGACCTGTCCAAGATCTGAATATATCTTTGGAAGAAGAAAAGCCTTCCTTAGCCTATATCCAGTGGGACGTTCCAACAGAAGACTACCAGTGCATTTCGCACTATGAAATTGTTGTGCTTTGTGACAATCAGGAGCACTCACGAGACCATACAGGTGGCCTCAAATTTATTGTGGCGGATTTAGAAGGTGGTCAACTCTATGAGGTGAAGGTTGCAGCAGTTTCACATGCACATGCAAAGGGCCCATACACTGTCGGGAATTTTACCACCTTTTCAGGTGAAAGTAAGTATGCTTCTGCCTTACAATATGTTTTTAAAAATTATTTTATGTGTAAGAGTGCAGCGGAAACAACACTTCAACCTACTTCACTGTATTTCTCTTTTGCAGGTGCTTCTGGGACTCCTCGGATCATTTCAAATAATCCTGTGACACTGATTATTTTGCTGATGTCTCTCTTGATGATGGCATCAATTTACTTGCATGAATTATGCAAATAAAGCATGCATATGTATTGGTGGTTCCCAAACCCTGGTTCACCACCAATGAAAGAAATGTGGGAATGTGTCAGAAATAATATCTTGAAAAGTGAGACCTTGACCCACAATCATCTGTATCCTGTGTGAATTTTTGTTCAAAGAAGCATGTACAACCCCAAACATGGAGGAATGTAATGAAATGTTTTACAGTAAATATGACATTGTTTTGGAAGCAGTGCCCTTATTATTTATTTATTTATTTATTTATTTATTTATTTATTTATTTATTTATTATTTGTTTTACCCAGTGATAGGCCTATACATAGGCCCTGTTGGGGGGTGGTACACCACCATCAATTTTCATGTATTTTTCTTTCCTCCAGTACAGGATAGGGATAATGAGGGGCGGACACTGGTGCAGGTGCAATGTCTCAAGTTGCGGATCGTGTGCAGTCCCTCAGAGGGCCCATTCGCCAAGATGATCCCCTAGATGCAGGTCAGAAACTCCCCACAGACACAGCACCTCCTCATGGACGGGACAAGGATAGGAAAGGAAGGAAGCGGCTGTGGCCTATTATTTAGGAAGCAATCCCAGAATTCTCCTGGGGGGACTGGGAAACCACAGAAAACCACGTTTAGGATTGCCGGCCCTGGGACTCGAACCCAGGACCTCCCGATTAGTACCGTAGTCAAACACCATTCCACTCCACCAAACTGCTTCGGTCCATCGGTCGCCCTTATTATTTAGTGTTTCCGAATAATCCAGTTGGTGAATACTTAAGAAATATTTGAAAGGATTTACGGTACTGTATTAAAATTCGAAGTTCGAGTGTTTAGAGTACACCATAATGTATCTGCATGTACTGTGAAGTGCACACTGTTACAATAGACCAGTGGACTCAGAAATGGAGTGAAAAGAAATAATGACATTCGCACAGGTTATTGAGTGCAACATGATGGAATATTGCCGCAGATGAGCAATTTCCTTCTTGTCCACTACTAACAGTCAGAGTGAGGTGACCCCTCGTTGTAGGTGGCTGTGAAAGACCATTGTTGGTTCTATCACAGCCCCCTACAGCCTACAAAACTTGATCATATCTATGTGACATGCATGGAAATTCATCACTATTTCCATGTTCGTTATAATTATGTCATTCGTAGGTAACTGATAATGACCATTCCTTTTTCCAATCATTTTGCATCAAATTTGTTTGGTTTGTTTGGAACATGGAAATATCATTATGAGTTACATGTGACATATTATAAGGAACCTGGAAATAGCGATGAATTTTCATGGACAGAAAAAAATGTTGATTTTTGTTGCATAGTACATATAGTGGGTTGATATATTAGAAAATGTTTAAAATAATCATTACGAGTGTAATTAATTCTATAAAAAAAAGACAAAAATGCTGAATACACGAAAATGAACATTTCTTTACATACCGGTACCACACTTCAAATAGTCATTAGTCCTAGATATTTTTGTTGACACAAACATAAATAATGCCATTGGAAAGAGCACAATCTGTACATTTAATTAATGATGGTAAACGCAATTTTTATTAAAAACTTTTTAAAAAATAGCCATGGTTTCAAATTTTGGAATTGACTACATTTTTATTGCAGTGCAACTTCATTGTTGAACACGCTCTAGGTACGCTGACCATCCAGCTTCTTTGTACAGGATGGCCGCCTTGGTGACATCATCAGACTCGTCACGTGGACTCGTAAATCCCTCTTCCCACGATGATAACGTCGGCTCCCCGTTCTTTTATGGCCTCGCTTGGGGTCACGTAGCCTAGGCCCAATGTATCACCAGAGGCCTGCAGGCTAACTCCTGGGGTCATGTGCACGTAGGCTGGATTCTGACTCAAAGGCGATTGCGATATGAAACCACACACAAAGTCGCTGTGTTTGTCAGCCATTGCCAACGCAGCTGGAATAAATCAAGAGTTATTGTCAGTTTCAAATCTGTAAGCCACTCACTAGCTCAAAATATAGATGGTGTTACTTTGCCTCAAAGAACTGACCTTGCGTGTAGTCGTCAGTAATTAAGTTGCCTTTAGAGCTCATCTGCGCTACGAGCAGGGCACCTCTCGCCTTCCCTCGTGCCGCCCCGTTGGAGCACATGTTCCAACACGAGTCCCGTTGGAGCCCTCTGAAGTTCTTCAATTGCCTTCTGAAGAGTTCCAAAGTACTGCCAATTGACCACGAAGATATGTGTCAAAGCGGATAATGACCTCATCAGCTAGTGATTTATTACGATGAGACATAATCTCTGACAGTATAAGCCAAGATAAATATGAAACAGGCTGAGTACTTACAAGAGCTAATCACTATTAGCTCTTGGTACTTATTATTATATCAAGGCTGTTTTGCTGGACAAATTAGCCGTCGCTGATTTTTTTTTTCGGCGGCGACGGCGGCGGTGTTACCTGGCAACCCTGTCCGGCGGGCCAATTCAAACATCAGCCCATGGAGAGCGCTTCCATTGTTGCCACTGTTTACAAATCGAGTGAGTGACGCGGACGACCCAGCGACAGGTCTCTTCTG
>JYFJ02006771.1:0-18080 GCA_000934665.2 Catajapyx aquilonaris | reverse complement strand
CGGGACTGGAGCCGGGGATGGAAGAGGACGGAGCCACCGAGTGCTTTTCCGCGTGGTAGGTCTTGAATATGTGGGAGAGAACGGGGGAAGTGTCCGGATCGTTCAGCCAGATGTTGGCGGAACTGGGCTGCTCCAGCATTGAAACGAAAGCCACCAGAACTTTCGGCGAACTCAGTCCAAGCTGGACGACCGGATTAGCCAGGATGGCCGCCAGTACAGGGCTATCAGGGGGTAAGCCTTCATCCTTTAAGTCCGTCTCAGCCGCATCATGCTGCCCCCGCCTGTCGCCCAGAAGCCAGTCACACGCCGCCTCTCGCTTGTTATCGGTCGCCCTCAGCGCCTGGGTGGCCTCCGACTCGCTGAATCCCATCTCTCGTAAGCTCTGCAAGGCACGTCCATCTGGATGGAACTCGCGGCGGCATGCTCTCCGAAGCGACTGGAGCGCTGACAGCGGAGACGACTCGGCGGTATCCACCGGACACTCCTTTTCCGGCAATTCAGGCGACGGCGATTCCTCCACCTCATCGCCTGGATGCTCCAGAAGCCACTCAAGCGCCTCTCCAGGGTCATAGCTACAAAATAACAAATTAGGATTGCGGCTCAACTGATATGGACAGGTCATACTTTGTCATTTTGAGCGCAGTCCTGGCTCTCCGCTGCGTGAAACCCATGTCTAGAAGGTGGCGGAGTAAGTGCGGTTCAGGGGTTGGCGACGAGTCACGTTGGTTTGGGATGGAACCTGACAGCGCCACGCTTCGTCCTGTGCTGGTAGGGCTGCCCCTGGATCCGCCCTTGCCTGAGCCCCTACTCTGGGTCTGCATCCTCTCCCGCATCTGCAGGAAAGTGGTGACGGCCTCCGGACTTGGGCTTAGCAGGCAAGTGGATGCCTCGACCAACGACACCAGGATTTTGCGCATCTCCGACTGAAACTGAACACCCGGATTTAGTGTTAACGCTACAGGGTGTGCCACCGAACCGCCATGTGCAACATAATAATTAAACGAGTGCAATAAACTGAACCAACAAAGGTGAAGAGTGGCTCCTGCCTGAAACGTGGTCCCGAACTCACATCAGGGGCTGGGGATTGGGCTGCCCCTGAGTCGTCCTGCCCTTGGCTTGGCTGCAAGTGGGCCGTCGCCTCCAGGATCTCCTGCTGGGTGGGTCCAGCCATCTCACGCTCCGTTTGCATCTCGGTCGGCGGCGGATGACGGCGCGGAAGCAGAAGAATCTCGTCTGCAACAGTCGACGTTAGATACGGCGTATATTGCGACAAATGCGATTACCATTGTCCTTGACATTTTCTTGCATCAACGTCGAGTGGTCTGGAAGCTGCCTGGATTGGGAAGCGTGGACCAGTTTGTACGCGGCAGGATGCGGCGGCTTCTCCTGCTGTCCCTGGTACAGATGCGCGAGTGCCAGCGCCTTAAGCCGCTCTAGGCTCAGCTCCAGCTCCAACTCCGCGCTCCATACTTCCCCCTCGCCGCTCACGACCTGCAGCTTCACCTGAACCCCGCCGGCAGATCCAACGCCGCCCCATCCGCTATCCACCGCCGCTCCTCCTGCAGCCCCCGCTTCAACGGCTCCGCTTCCGCCGCTCCCTTCATCGACTCCAACGCCCAGCAGACTAGACTCGGACACGAACATGGCCCGGCAGTTCCGCCGCTTGATACGCCCACCTGCAATTAGAACTCCTCCGTTAGACAGGGGACAAGCAATGCGATGGTTACAGTCTACTCATTGCGGCTTGTTCTGTTTACCAGTGGTGCCAACCTGAGCCGCTTTGATTGTTATGCTTACTCCGCTCGGGGCTTTGCTGCGGCGGGGTGCGTCCGGGGAGTGTGCTGCTGTGTCCGGCTCTAGCTGCTGGTGGTGGTGCTGGCGGCAGGGCTGGCTGCGGTGGTGGTGGTGGCGGTGGCTGCCTCCAGGGCCTCCAGGACCACCGTGGCTGCTGCTGCTGGGGGCCGGACCAGTCTAGCCAGCCCAGCAGCCTGTGTCTGAGTGTGGGTGGCGGCGGGGCTGGTGGTGGCCCAGGGGCGGCCCCCGATCCGTCTCCCAGGACCTCCTCCGATCCTCCTTCTCCCCTGGTCCAGTTCTGCTGCATCCGCCGCCGAGCACCCCCCTCCTCCTCCCGTACGTTCTATTTCCGCCCCCCCCACCAACCTCCCCCTCCCCCTTCCGATCACCCTCGTAAATCCAGCATCGTCAAATCAGCCGCCATCTTGGATCCAGATTTGGACGCAACATGGCCTCCACTTTTCCGACACACACGGGACTGAACCAAACCTCAAAATGCGCATTGGAAAGTGGACCCGCCCTTTTTTCGATTTTCTCTCAAAGTGTAGAGAGAGGAGGGGTGGATAGAAAATAGGCTTGATCTAGCCCTAGTTTACATTGGGAATTTGCGACGTCATCGTCACACTCCTCGGAGGCATGCACAGAATATAGTTGAAGGGGCCTGGAGGGGCCACGACTTGCTTTCATACGGCCCAAGTGTACTGTAATATTGTTCAATTGAAGCGACACGTACCATCATTGCAATTATGATCAGAATAATGGTGGTGTAATAATACCACAATAATTATAATAACGATAGTAAATTAAACAATGTGTTAATTACAAATTAACAATATTGGCTAATTAACACAATTATTAGCAAGTAAATAATTAATCCCTTGACTTCGCAGCGTAAATCCTAATGAGGGGGTAGCCAGCAAAGTCCAGGTAATGAAAGAATTAAAAAATGACATGTATTAACTATAATTAAATGGTAACAAATGATAAAAATTTGCAAACAATGAATAACCAGTAAAATCAATATATTACAAATTATTATAAGCAGATAATAAATAACAAGCGAATTAAATAACAAGGGAATTAAATAATTACAAATTATTATAATCAGCAAATAATTATAATCAGCAAATAATTAATAAGCGAATTAAATAATTACAATTTTTAAGAATTATTAGCAAATACTAAACTAATTAATACCAAATAATTACAATAATTATCAAATCAAATAATTACAATAATTATCAAATCAAATAATTACAATAATTATCAAATCAAATAATTACAATAATTATCAAATCATAATACGTAAATTTAATGATATATTAATAACAAAATAAGCAACAATTTACCATAATTACAATAATTATCCAATTGTAAATAATATGTAAATTAAATTATATATTATAACAATTAGCAAGCAGCAATTAGCCATAAATATTAAAATGAGGAATGCGCAATAACTTAATAATAATCGTCAGCATCATCACCACCATCACGTGTTGTGTGCAATTGGCTTCAAAGCGCTGTTGCCAGTTGCAGTACGACTCATGCAATCTTTGCTTACGATCGCTCACTCCTTGCTCGTCACCTAGTCAGGATCATGCGGCCTTGATCTCAAAACTGATCTGAATTCAATGCGTAGTCACATCAGCTGACCTTTAGTCACCTGCGTCCACTCCTTATCACGGTGCACTGATTACAGGTGTGCAAAATAATCACTCGTTAAAGTCCACAGCAGACTTTTATTCACGGGGGAGGGGGACACCTCACAGTTACCATTGATTTTTGCAATTATTTTTTTTTAATGCTGACACTCACAAACTGGCGCATCTACACAACCATACACATGTAGAACACATACACTATTGCACTGGACTACCTCGACGCTGGAATGGAATTGTTCGCCAGTTTTACAGAGAGATCTATTCGTCCGTCATTTGTTGGGTGCCCTTGCTGCCTCGTTAGCGGTGCGTGGATGAAGGATTACGACAAGTCCAACCACGTACTGATGTCGATTTAAAAGGAGTGCCAGGATCCAACCGCACAGACACATGAATAAAAATTCCAAGCGTCAAAATATTCGTTTGATATGAAAGGAGCCGGGGGAGAATGTAAATAAATAAATGATCGGCACATGACCACTCTTTGTTCCGTCATTTTTGTGACACTTCCCCAGGAAAAATATGGCTGCAAGTCCTGATAAATCAGCGACCTGTTTTATTGCTCAAATGAAAAAAATGCTGACTAGAAGCCACGTGCCGCTTGGAAGCCCATTTTCCGCTGTTAATTTAGCTGCAACGGTTGGATCCTGCACCGCAATAAAGGAAACGGCAACTTTAATTGTAATTAAAGAGCTGATTGTGGCAGAATTAGTAGACGGGCTTTGTAAAATTTGGGTAGTAGGCAGGCGGCGCGTCGTTTGACATCGGAAATGGTTGTGGGGGAAACGAAGTGGCCATGGGTGGCGGCTCGGCCGGTCCGGGTTGCGAGAATGGGTTGGGTACGTTGTAAGGGTTCGGAGCAGGAGCAGGGGCCTCTGCAGGCGGGTCAGGTCGAGGGTCCTTCATGTTGTCCACCAGCTTGGATCCATATGCGTCTCCCGTCTCAAGTCTGGCACGCATCTCATCTCTAGACGCCCTGCAAAAAAAAGGCAGCAATCAGTACCGAACAGTAGCGATCAAATTGTCTACCAAGACGCTACGTGCATACTTTCACAGGGGGGAAAAACACACATGCTATTCATGCCTAATAAAACACATTTTAGTCTCTGACTGGGAGTGGTTATGTGGGTCTCCACACATCGGGGTCGTCCACCAGCGGTGCGTCGGCTGGGTTCCCGACTGGGGCGGTTGGGGAGATGGGCTGCTCCGGGGGCAGTGCGCTTGGACCTGCGCCCCTGCAACAATCGGGCACGCAAACCGGTGCTCTCATTCAACCCACACACACACAAAAAGCTCGACACACAAATAGTATAAACTGGATAAATTAGCAAGTGTTACAAACACAGCCCACACTCGTTAGGAAAGCAAAAACCACCACTTATGTTAATTTCCTGTCCGCCACTTTCAAGGACATCTAGTTTCGTTATTCCCTCCACATTTCCTCTATTATTCCCCCTGACAATGAACCAAGTGACTCACTTCTTTCCGACTGCCATTAGTCCGTAGATGACGCCTGTAGCAAAAATGAGCCCGCTGCCGAATAGGGTTGTAAGTCCCGTACACAGGATAAATGCAGGGAGCGATATTCTGCAATGATTTAGTCGTGATTATCGTCGCACCGTGTAGCGCAGTGCAATACTTACATGATGTAAAATAATCCACGTTGCCAGTGAGGCCTTAAGTCCATCCAGGTACTTAAATTTTGAACGGCCCCGATGAACACGCAGCAACATGGCGCCTCTATCACCACTACCAGAAATCCTGCCAACCTGCGCAAAGTTATCATGTTATGACCACCAGATGAACATCATTACGAGCAATTATGTCGCTTACATTTGCCATATACCAGCCACGATGCAGATGGGGAAGATGGTGACGCAAGCCCAGGCTCCGAGGGCAATGGCAACTGTAAATTAAAATATTATGTAAAAATCCTGCTCCAATCTCTGCGAGCAATTAAAATGTGGACCACCAAATTGCCAGGTTAAGAGTTCAATGCATGTCATCGATTGGGCAGCGAATTGTCCTTTCGAATAAGTTTGACTGTGACATGCAGGGGTCTTCTTGGCTTTATCCCATTTCCTGCCACATGCAACAGCCTGTGACTTGCGGACAAAAATCAATCGTTTGCAGAGAATCCAACCACATGGGGGGAAATCAATCAATTGCGACCTAATTACCAGGCAGGAAAGTGCAAGAAAGTTCAAAAATGACAATGAACATGTACAACCGTCATTTGCCATTGCTATTAACCAGTAAAGACAGGGATTACTGGTTATATGGATAAGTAAAAGTGAACATATAAATGCAATTAACAAAACAAAACAATTTACTATTGATATAGTAATAAATAAAATAAATGACGAAATATAATCGATGTAATAATATAACATGACAAATAAAATTAATAGTAATAAATATAGCGAGTGTAACTAATATATTAAATATTATGAGCTTTAGACATTAAATACAGGGTGATCAAACTTTTTTGTCGTTTTAGTTATTGACAAATTCGGCCTAAGCTGCTTATATTGTAGCGCGTTACCTGGCAACCCCGTCCGGCGGGCCAATTCAAACATCAGCTTATGGAGAGTGCTTCCATTGTTGCCACTGTTGGCAAACAGTGGCAACAATGGAAGCACTCTCCACATGCTCGTGTTTGAATTGGCCCGTCGGACGGAGTTCCCAGGTGACGCGCTACAATATAAGCAGCTTAGGCCGAATTTGTCAATAACTAAAACGACAAAAAAGTTTGATCACCCTGTATAAGGAATGTAATAGTAATAAAAATATAAGGAATGTAAGAGTTAAAAAATATAAGGAATGTAATAAATACTAACAAATATACAGTACGGAATATAATAAATGAAATAATTACAACTATTAATAAAACATAAATACGAATGAGTAATCCCTGGTATGATCATGCGTTTTCTAGCAATCGTGTAAATTGACAAGAATATGTCTCGGAATATGTTTAAACTGTATGTTTTGATGTGACATGTTTCCACTCTCGTAAGTGTATCTTAGTCATGAACTTGTTTAATATGTTTGTGTGTGTCCCAGTGCATGTGGTAAACCCTTGAGATATGAGCAGTAGATAAGAGGTCGATTAGTGGTCTGCACGGTTGTTGTCAAAATGAGGTGCCCGACCATGAGTTGAACCTAGTGAACCTCACACGTCATGTGAAAGGGACACACCATGTATGACAGGCTGTGCGTGAAACAGGTGTCTGGTGTGCCATGCTCCCTCGTTTGTACTGCAGGGTGTTTATTAAAGAGACACAATATGTTCTCTCCACAGAGAGAGTGTGTGTGTGTGTGTGTTGCACAGGGTCACTCACGTATCCCTCCTCCAGTTCCGAGTCCCCTCCCGGCGTACTTCATCCACCAGGGGACCTCGTCTGGCTTCCCTTCCTGCTGGGGGCGGGACAGGAACCCGGCGGTCAGGTTCTGCATCCTCTCCATTGTTCACAGCTGGTTGGTTGGTTGGTGTTGGGGAAATGGAGACAGAGAGAAAGGTCTGCTGGAGAGCCGCGAGAGAGGGAAGAGGCCAAGTCCACTACAGCTCGATCGCCATTACTCTTTTCCCTTCGAAAAGGGGAGGGGCCAGCCAGGAGGAGAACAGAAGAGGGGTGACCAATCAGGAGCCAGGAGGGAGGTCACGTGGTGGTTCAGGCAGGGTTGCCAGGTCCACCCGAACACCAGGATACGGTACCGTATCTGATTAAAAAGGATACGTCACGCCCACCTGGTCGATTCCGGGTGACGTCATCGGGAAAGCAGGTGAAAGTCGCCTATCATTATAGTGACTCAATGTCACAAGTGTCGTCGCACAGTCTAATATATTACATGCAATAAACACATCGGCATCTGCACTTTCATTTCCATACACCATAATATCACACTCAAATGGATGAGGGACAAACAGCCTTGATGACACCTTATCAACTATTAAACGAGCATATTTATTTATTATTTATAACTGCTTCATTTCATCTAATAACTCATCTATATAACTAATCATTTTAAACTGTTACAACCGGTTACAACTAATTGCGATGTAACATGATATAACTGTTCATCTACGAAAAGTATTAATTTGCCTATATATATAGGTACCGGCAGTTAGCTATAAATTAATAGTTCGGCAAATTGATAGGTAGCTAATTATTAAATTAATATAGCTACTAATTTATAGCTATTTGGTAATGGCTATTAATAGCTGCTAACTTATAGCTGTTGGTAATGGCTATTAATAGCTACTAATGTATAGCTATTGGTAATGGCTATTAATAGCTAATTTACAGGTATTGGTAGTGACTTTTAATAGCTGCTAATTTAGTTATTGGTAATGGCTATTAATAGCTAATTTACAGGTATTGGTAGTGACTTTTAATAGCTGCTAATTTAGTTATTGGTAATGGCTATTAATAGCTGCTAATTTAGTTATTGGCAATGGCTATTAATAGCTGCTAATTTAGTTATTGGCAATGGCTATTAATAGCTGCTAATTTATAGCTATTTGGTAATAACTTAATAACTACCTATCAATTTACCGTTAGAGTTATTAAAATATTTATTTATAACTATTACATTTCTTTTAACTATTGTTATTATTTGACTATTATGTTTGATTACGATGTTTATTTAACGTTTACTATTTGTGTAGCAAGAACAGTATATTTTGGTTTGCTATCATATGAAGAATTACGTTGCATTTACCTACTGTTTTATGACCTTCATTATTTTATATTTCATTCAACTATTATGTACTCTCCATAACTGTTATGTTCCATTCAACTATTATTTCATTGATTGGTCATGTAAGTTTCACTATTTTATTGACTAACTTAGCCATGAGGGCCTGGAAAAGGTTCAAGCATATTATTTGAAGGAGGATTTATTTGGTGCATATGCAAATAGTGAGATGTATGTACGTGTAACATCGCTCGCGGTCTCAATCTGGCAGCAGTCACTGCTCGCGAAGTTCGAGTGACTGACACTTGACGGCTGCTAAAAGCAAGTTTGGTTTATTTGTGCTCTTTGTATAACATAGCCCACCGGCACACAAGAAATAAGATTCAACTGTACATTAAATGAAAATACAACACACACACACGTACGCACACATGCACACAACGAAATAAATGAAAATGTGTAAAGAGGCTATGGTAAGAACCCACGAAATGATGGAAAAAAAAAAACAAATGAGATCGCGACCACACCGGAATAGTGATGAGTTTGAGGGAGGGGTTGTACATAATTAATTTGCAATAATTAATAACAATATACTGGTGAGTCATAAATAGGGCAGCTTATTAGCCATCAAATCACCAGAAGCTTGGCTCCGTCGGGGGCATCTTCATGACCCCGACCCCTCCACCCAGACGCCTGTAGTTCATGGACCCACACGGTCGCCACTGATTAGTCTCTGGGTCGTACACCTCAATCGTCTTGAGGTACGTAGTTCCATCGAATCCCCCCACCGCGTACAACTGGCCGTTCACCACCGCCAATCCAACCTGCAACGGTACAGCGTTACACCCGATACAAGCCGCAACAATCGCAAACTCACCCCAGATCTGCGCGAGTTCATCGCAACAATTGGGCTCCAACAATTGGCGTTTGGATTGTACCTCTCTGCGCTGGACAGCTCCATACAATCGTCCCTGCCACCTACTGCATAGATCATATTATTGTAGACGGAGCAGCCTAGATGCTTCCGCCTTGTCGACATCGGGGCCACCAGCGTCCATTTGTTCTGGCGCGGATCGTACCGTTCAACTGCAACAATACAGGTTAGATCGGGCGTACTAGAAAATGGGATTAACGTACCGGTATTAAGCGGACACTGGCCGTCCGACCCCCCGATTGCATAGAGAAATCCGCCAAGTACAGCCACAGCAACCCCGAGTCGTCTGGTCGTCATGGGTGCGACCTTTGCCCACTTGTTATCCTTCGGGTCGTACCTCTCGACCTGGTTCAAGCACTGAACCCCATCTTGACCTCCGACTGCATACAGAAACCCTTCCAGGACCGCCACCCCGACCGAGGTACGACACGATGTCGTTGGCGTCACATCGGATGACCACTGGTTAGTCTGTGGGTCGTACCGCTCTATGCTATTAAGGTACGACTGGCCGTCATGACCTCCGACTGCATACAACAGGTCGTTCAGTACGGCGACTCCGACCCCACACCGCCTTTTGGACATGGGTGCAACCATCTT
Organism: Catajapyx aquilonaris; assembly: GCA_000934665.2. Taxonomy (NCBI): domain Eukaryota; kingdom Metazoa; phylum Arthropoda; class Diplura; order Dicellurata; family Japygidae; genus Catajapyx; species Catajapyx aquilonaris. The sequence goes on along the minus strand of JYFJ02006771.1, from coordinate 8,393 downwards.
CCATTCGCCAGTTTGCGGATCGTACCGCTCAACCGACGCAATTGCATCACCGGAGCACCACCCGCCCACAGCATACAGGACTTCGCCGCGTCTGATAGGCTTGCGTGGTCTTGTACGTGGCCCCTGCATCAGCGGACGCTCTTGCGGAAGCAGCAGGTAGTTCTTCGCTTCGTCCACCAAATCGCGACAAGCCTCATCGCTCTTGATAAGCAAGTCAGCTCCGACTGTACCGACCAGGAACTTGGGGTTCATCAGCGGCAAACGAACATGCTGCAGGACCTGCGCTAGATGCTGGCGACGCTCGGACACATTAAACTTCAACCAGGCCATCACAGCGCCAAACACCTGCCAAAATGTACACGTGTTATATCTGCCCAAATGTACAGGAGGATGCGACAGTACCTGTTCCTCCGAGCGGACGTTCAGCTCGTCCGATGATATTATGTCCACCAGCTGGTTGACCGGAAGGAGCAGAAACTCCTCGCTTTCCATCACCTCTTGGAAGTTATGCTGCGTGAACATGTCCGCAATCCTTAGCAGCTCCCGGCATGAGTGGGTGTCCGCAAACGCTCTGATCCCGAGGCAATTGGACGGATCCAACTGCCGCTTTAGAAACTCGCAGCATTTATCCTGTATCTCCGCTAGTTGCAGGAGACAAGCGGCCGGCAGCAGCGTTTGGACATTTGATTCGTCGACGGCCACGTGCGAGGTGTAGCAGAAGTCGACCAGGAGCTCCATCGCTAGGTCGTCAATGTCCCGTATGGTCACTTCGGTCTGGCGGGACTCGGCTAGTTCGCCGGTGAACATGGCACGGAAGTAGGGCGAACACGCTGAGAGTACGACCCTGTGTGCGAATATCTTCCGGGCTCCCACGTTCAGCACGACGTCGCATAGCTCCCGGTGTTTCCGCAGCACATTAATCTCAGCCAGCATTGCTCTGTGGATAGTACCCGTTGTTAGTACAAGTACTGGGGTGTAGTGCGATGAGTCTTTACCTGGGATGCTTCTCTGAGGTGTGTGAGAGGCGGGCAGGGGAAGGTGGTCGTCCCTCTGCCGCCGTGGCCACGTCCAGGATCTCCCCCATGATGTGGTGGCCCCGGGGCCGACCGCCCCTGGGCGCGCTCAGGCTTCCCAGCACCCCCCTCTTGGTGGACGGGATCAGTTGAAGGGTCGGAGGCGGACCAGTGCGGCCGCCCCAATCCAACGAGGAGGAAGAGAGACGGGTTCGAATTCGGAACGGAATTTCGAGCTCGGATTTGGGCACAGCTCGGCGGACATCTTTCTTTTGCCAAACTGTTCTAAATTTTTTCTTTTTTTCTTTTTTTTTTTCTCTTGAGGGGAGCAATTGGGGAGACATCTGGCGGCCAATTTATGAAGCAGCAGGCATCTAGCGGCCAGTTGAGGAACTAACTGTGAGCGGGACGTTTGAAACGAGCTGAAACCCAACGACAAGGACTGCCGACGACAACGACCGTCGTGTGAACCTGCCTGTTGATGAAATATGAGAGCGGGTTAGCCCCAACGACAAGGACTGCAGACAAGTGTGAACTGCCAAGTGGGAGTGGAATAAAAAGGCTGGCTTACACAACCAACGACAACGACTGCAGACCAACGACTGTAGTGTGAACCTGCCAACTGGTAGTTGAATAAAAAAGACTGGTTTAAACACCCAACGACAAGGACTGCCGTGTGAACCTGAAGAAGTAGTGGCATAAAACACGGGTTGAATAAACGACCAACGACAAAGGACTGCCGACAACGACTGCAGTGTGAACCTGAAGAAGTAGTGGCATAAAAGACGGGTTGAATAAACGACCAACAACAAGGACTGCCGACAACGACTGCAGTGTGAACCTATAAAAGTATAGTGGAGTAAAAGAGTGGTTTACACATTCACAACGACAAGGACTGCCGTGTGAACCTGAAGGAAGTAGTGGCATATAAAAGACGGGGTTGCAATGACCAACGACAAGGTCTGCCGACAACGACTGCAGTGTGAACCTATAAAAGTAGTGGAATAAAAGACTGGTTTACACATTCAACGACAAGGACTGCCGTGTGAACCTGAAGGAAGTAGTGGCATATAAAAGACGGGTTGAAACGACCAACGACAAGGACTGCCGACAACCACTGCAGTGTGAACCTGCCAATCACTGATAGTGGAATAAAATACTCGTTTACACAACCAGCGACAACGACCTTCGTGTGAACCTGACAATGACTGCTGACAACGACCGCCGTGTGAACCTGCCGATTGAATAAAAGACGGGGGTTTACGATGAGTGCAAAACCATTAAGGCCTTTTTTTTTTAATTGTGCGACCCAGCGCTGTATTCACGTATATAATACCTGTAAAAGACGTAGTAAATATTTTACGAACAGTACACGATATAGCATATTATGATTGGTACCGGTTGGTTCTGAAACAGTGTGAACCGCATCACATGACAGTATACATTTAGAGAGCGGTGCGCTCGTCGTAGACAATGACGGCCTCGTTGGCTACGAGTCCGTCGGTGTCGTTGGCGCAGGATGGGAACGAGGGCGGGAATGGGAAGGGCAAAGGCAAGGGCAAGGGCAAGGGCAGCTGGGCCAGGAGATGGTGATGTGAACGCGATTTGCTGAGGGCGATCAGGGCTGCGGCGTCGCTTCTCATGCGGTTCTTCCGACGCTTGCTGAGGCTCACCTTGGCGTACAGTTGGCTCAGGTCGTCCTCCGAGCTGAGCGGACGCTGCTGTTGGCGTCGGGAACGCAGCCACGCTGGGAGACTGCGCGTGCGCATAGCGCTGCTTGACGGATCAGACGCTTCTGAAGCCACGCCCCCTCCGTTCACTCCTCCTTCGCCATCCGCGCCGTCAACGCCGGACGACTGCTCCAGAACTGCTGGAGAATCACACAGGGACCAGACAATATTATCTGCAGCTAATTATAATTACGGTAATTAACAAGTTTCAGCACTCTCGGTAGTCTGAAAGTGGGTTAGGACGTTAGGTAGCCGCGATTAATATCGTTGTTGCCTTCTGATTGGTTCGCCTCATGTTGTCAATGTGATTGGCCACAAGCCTGCGCATGCGTAATATAGTGTAGGCAGCGCCTCTGGTGGGTGGGAGGGGGAACTATCCATTTGATATCTGTCGTTCGGAGGGACAACATCGCTCCCTCCTCACTTCCCCACCTATGTGTCAGCGACATTTTGACCGATGTGAGCTGTATTATGAAACACCCTGTTATTCTTACCACTGCTTGAAGCGTATTGGTTGGCACCTTCCGGAATGTCCTCGAGGCCCACGGGCAGCCCCAGAAGCCCCATGGGCACTAGTCCTAGGGGCACACCACCAGGCTGGGGGTAGTGGTTCCCGTCGGGGCAAGGAGGGGCAGGGGCGGCCCCCATCATGGTGGACGGCCCCGGGGCGACCACGGCCTCGGGGCAGCCGACCAGCCAGCTGCTTGGTGACACGGATATGTCGCAGGGGCCGAACTGGATGGCCCTGTGGAGGTGCTGGTGGTGGTTCATGTGGCTGCTGCTGCGCCTCCTCCTCTTCTTCTTTACCTTCTTCTTGTTCTTCCCTTGCTGGTCAGCTTGGTCGTCCTCCTCTTCACCACCAACTTCCAGCTCTTCGTCTTGTCCGCATTCTTCTTCCTCATCTTCTTCTTCGTCCTCCTCATCATCGTCCTTGTGCTGCTCATCCGTCTCCATCTGCTGCGGATACAGGTGGCAGTGAGGCAGGTGGTGCTGGGGCCTCATCTGCCCTTGAGCTCCATCTTCGCCCACACCCGGGGCCGCCCCTGCAGCCCCCACCACCAGACGACTGCTGTACGCCCACTGACCAGCCTTTGGTATCAGGAACACCGCCGCGTTGTGGCTTCAACATGGAAAAAGTCATATCGCAACATTTAAATCCGGTTAAAGCGCTTCAGGATGGAGCGTAGCAAAGTAGAGCGCTTTATTGACGTCATGCAACTTGTGATAAGGCGCGCGTCTACATTCAAACCGCATTGAGATGCCTCGCTCCGTTGAATCGCTTTTGAAGCGATTAATATGCTGCCTTGTAACTTCCCAAAACAGGCGTTGAAATTGCCGTGTAAGGTGGCTCATTGATTTCCATTACTTTCTGAATGTAGTACTNCCCTAGAAGGGAACGAATATGCAGATAATGAAAGTGGGTGTATATGATGATGACACACACACACACACACACACACACACACAGCCAAATCGATACTCCATTGAACTTACGATATGCTTTGTGTCTCCTCCTGGCTGTCTGGCAGCATCTCCATGCCAGGGCCAACAGGAGGAAGACCAGGAGAAGGACAGCTCCAGAGGTGATGCCCACCACGATGGGCAGTTGGTCAGATGGGATTCGCCACGATCCGACACGCCAACCGGTCTCCACTGGAGGTGCCATCTTATTGCTGTTGGTGTTGGTCCCCGTGGTGGTGTTGCCCTGTAACAAAAATTTTGTAGGGATGTATACAGAAATAAAGCAAAAGGCGATGGAAGTGTCATGGGATGTAGTACCTGAGGTGCAAGACGTGCAACAAGCGTGGCTCCCTGTTGGTATATCCTGGTCCTAGTCAGTCTCCAGAGACCGGCGGCTCCTCCAGGAATACCGCCATCTCCTTCATCTTCATCCACTGTAATATGCAAAGACAGTCACTTTCAGGACAGTAAGGTAGCAGACCTGAAGCGCAAAATAGTCTCCAATGAACTATTGAAGGAGTAAGGTAGCAGACCTGAAGCTCATAATAGCCTCTAAGAGAGGCCTCACTTACAGTGGTAAGGTAGCAGACATGCAGCTCAAAATAGCCTCTAAGAGAGGCTTCCCTTGCAGGAGTAAGGTAGCAGACCTGAAGCTCAGAATAGCCTCCAAGAAGTCGCACTTAAAAGAGTATGGTAGCAGACCAGAAACTCAAAATAGCCTCTTACAGAGGCCTCACTTACAGGAGTAAGGTAGCAGACCAGAAACTCAAAATAGCCTCTTACAGAGGCCTCACTTACAGGAGTAAGGTAGCAGACATGAAGCTCAAAATAGCCTCTAAGAGAGGCCTCACTTACAGTAGTAAGGTAGCAGACCTGAAGCCCAAAATAGCCTCTAAGAGAGACCTCACTTACAGGAGTAAGGTAGCAGACATGAAGCTCAAAATAGCCTCTAAGAGAGGCCTCACTTACAGTGGTAAGGTAGCAGACCAGAAACTCAAAATAGCCTCTAAGAGAGGCCTCACTTACAGGAGTAAGGTAGCAGACCTGAAGCTCAAAATAGCCTCTAAGAGAGGCCTCACTTACAGTAGTAAAGTAGCAGACATGCTGCTCAAAGTAGCCTCTAAGAGAGGCGCAATTCCTCACGACAGAGTGCGCACCACAGTCCGCGCAGCAGAGTGCTGCGCGATTGTGGGTGCGCACTCGTGCCTCTCTTATGGAGCTTCAGGGTCCGCTAAATTACTCCTTTGGAAGTCTCTGTACACTCCATATTAATATAGCTGAAGACAAACTGGCGCCTAGTAATAAATGGCTGTGCGACCTTTTCATCTTTTTGGGATGCTGCTGGGAGCGGCATCCGTGACGTCGACCGGGGAATATGGAAGGCTATCAATTATTCATGCAACGTTGCCCCTCCGAGGTTCTTGTTCCTATAGGGCATGCCGATTACACCTCGGGAGCAGCATCTCCTCCCACAAAATGGTGACGTCATTTTTACCGAAAATCGAATCTTTCTTCAGAGGCGCCTACTACAGTGTTGTGTAACGACGAACGGACACAACTACACGCCCTTTCCCTCATATTACCAATGACTGGTCTGGATGTCGCATCGTGGGTCGTTGAAGAAAAAGCGACTATAGGCATGAGCTCAAATATGCAATTATAGTATCTCAAATTAGCCTCAGAGACCGGCCGATCTTCCTCATCAGGAGGCTAATTTGAGCTTCATGTCTGCTACATTATTCCTCGTGAGGATCGCCTGTCATTGAGGCTAAATTGTGCTACCTTTATACTTCTGGAGTACTGTATACACGCATTTTTGCAATGTACAGTACACAGCACGCATGTTTGTTCATCATGCTTGACTACATACATCATGTGCTGCTTACATTTTTGTGTGGTTTCCACCAGGTTCTGACCACATAAACGACTGAATTTTTGAAGCACTTTAATGGTAAGAGCGAGAGGTTGTGATCTGGTCAGATTGAAGATAAATATATACCATTTGCATTAATAAATAGTGCGGGTCCGATGCATTACGGGGTCGAGTACAGTCCACACAAGTACCGAGTGTCGAAATGTATTAATTCGGTGTGTTAATGGGGGCAATCCCGGGCGGTTTGTGGATGTGTGTACAGAGAAGTGCATGAGCCTGCAGAGTAGTTACCGCGGAGTGTAATCACTCGAGTTATTACAGGGGGAGGTTAATCGCAATTGAGCACAAAACATGACGAATATAGTTGCAAGCTGAAAATAAAATAGTGTTCATGACATTCAATGCAAATTAAACATGCAATCAATCACAACTAACGGACCGGAAACTCTGATAATAATAAAATGCGAACGAAGCACTAGCTGGTTATTAATTATGAACAAAATAATAATTTTTTTACACAATTTCAGCGCAATAATAAATTTTGTTGACATTCTCTAGAAGTAGCCCATTGACATCCTTCCACCCGGGCCATTACACATCATCGAAAGTAATGAAGTCTTGTTATTTTGGGGGCATTCAGCACAGGAATACCAACCTGCAGCAATTGCATATTGATCATGTCAGTGCTTGTCAATGTTCATGCCCGCGGTGGACTACTTAGAATGTCAACAAAAATTCCTATACACTATATATATATTGACATCATACGCGATCTATTTTGTGCAGCACATATGAGTTTGGTGTGTGCCTATAACAAAGTACGCTCGTAAATACTCCCTGGCTCATTTTCATGTAATTTTTAGGCGTCCATACAAATTTCAGATCGCGCACTGGAGATGGTAGTGTCGCAAGCTGTATCACCCACATAATATAAGCTGGCATATAATGGCGTGCAATCTTATTTTTAGCAGATACATTTCCATATCCCTCCCAGCAACTAGCATTCGGACAATCGATGATTGATTGGCCTTGTTAGGTCGCAACAGCATGCTACACTGCCATATAGAGAAAAATATAGAATCCGCGGTACGTACCCGAACTATAGACTGAACTTTGACCTACCCTGAAAATCGTCTGCCATCCTCCTCGGTTGCCTGCAGGCAATAAACTAAACTATCCGAACCGGCCGGGCAGCCCGTATATCTATCGGAATCGGCGCAGAATCCGGCGGCCCCCCATTCTCCCTGCTGAGAGCGCATGAGTCGAATGGGAGTGTTCCGGGTTTCCCCACCAAAACACCCCAGCATCTTTCTTGCGCCCCCCGGTCAACGACCCCCTCATCATCCGGATAATCCGTATTACATAACATGCCCCATCCGGATTGATTTGAATCGCCCGCCTTATAGTCTAGCAATATCCGAACGATGACGTCATGTAAAAAGGGAGGGGCGGAGTGATGAGAGGCCACGCCCCCCTCGTGTTTATAAGGCTCGTTCGGAAGGAGCAATTTCCAACCGAGTCAGGATGGCCGAGCGGTCTAAGGCGCTGCGTTCAGGTCGCAGTCCGGTTCTCCGGGCGTGGGTTCGAATCCCACTTCTGACAATACACTTTTTTTAAATTTTGCAATCGCAAAAATTGTGCGAATACTTCGCGCACTTTTTTTGCATGCATATCTGTAAATTGTTAACAATTTTTGACGCCCTGATTTGGCCAACCTGAGGTTTTTTGCACATTTTTTTTTGCATGCCCGGTTTTGGCAACCGGATCAATAGCAGAGCAGCGTGTGCAGGCCATTTCCGGTCAAGTGCAATGGGGAAAATCCTAGGGTTTCGATCCGTTGCCAAAATATGTGCGGGGGAGGAACAGGGTGGGGGAGTGGAGGAAAAAAAAAATCGGATGAGTCAACCCCACCAGGAGGGCGGGACTTTTGCGAAATAAAATTGTGCGAATAATATCCAGGGATTGGATACGAATTAGGGAGGGGGGAAATCTCACCTTCTTATTCAGCTTTTTGTGATGGCGGCTCTGGGTGAGATGAGCAACTGTTAGAAGGGGAGAGAGAGAGAGAGAGGGACACACACAATGTATAGCATGGGACTAGTAGGAGCCTGCGCGCACCTGCTGCTGCTGGTCCAACCCCCCCGAAACCCTGCCGAAACCCACCACCCCCACCCATCGAAAACGCCGCCCGCTCAAAATCCGCCCACGCACCACACGTTTCTGATCGAAAATCCCGGAGAAGATTCAAATATGGCGGGCACGTCCAAGAAGTGCCAACAGAGCAGTGATGCCAACACGATAGAGTGGAGTAGTCAA
>KZ539589.1:4796-18118 GCA_000934665.2 Catajapyx aquilonaris | reverse complement strand
TTTCCCATCTGGTTTCACTTAGCACTCCTCAACCACTCACGTGGGCCAAAGTCACACTTCCGCGCGAAGATGACATCACCACTAATCTTCTGGGTAGATGGAAAGGGAGAGCACGGTCCGTTTCAAATCCGCGCCTACCGCTCTCTAGTTCTGCCCTCACCTACCCTCAGAGGGTGGCGTCGCCACCTGCGTTTACCCGTTTGAGCGCGGTTTTCGAACGACACACTTCCAGCCTTCGCCCTGGCCGTACCGTTCGTCTCTCAGAAAAACTGCTTATACCCTCGGAGTCAGGATCTCTTTCCCGATTTTTAGAGCCCAACTTGTATTTTGAGTGGAGTGTCCCTTTAATATATGTTTTGTTATTATGTTTAAGACATGATCAATATGGCAATGTCTTAGTAGCTAACCACAGAGTATTACACTGCCAAAGTTGACATCTCCAATATTGGTGTGGTGTAAAATGTGAGGGAACACCTGCTCCAGTCATGTGTTACTCACATATACATATTGGGATCCATTAGTTTGGATAGTGTACATGTACAGTACAACTAGAGGTAGTAATTTATCACTTTCACCTTGCCAGATTATTGGAGATGTCAATTGAGACAATGTGCAAACTTGTATAATTTACACTTTTACACACTTTATAATTCCAGGAAACATATGAATCATTCCACTACACATCACTTCTTTATCTGAGTGACTACGACAAGGAGTTCAAAGGTGGACGGTTTATTTTTGTAGATGCTGATAATACAAACCGGACTATTGAACCAAGAAAAGGTATGTACAGTCGGCTAAAGGAGTATGTTACCAGACCCCTAACCTAGAAGTTAGCCTCCAACAGAGGTGCTGCCTAGGGGAGTGAGATTTATTGTATCAGGGGGAAGCAGCACCTCTGTTCTTCCCCCTGATACAATAAATCTCACTCCCCTAGGCAGCACCTCTGTTGGAGGCTAATTTCTAGGTTAGGGGTCTGGTAACATACTCCTTTAACCGACTGTACCTTTTAAGTCTTTTTCCAGGGATATTTTTGAGTGCCTCAGTTTAATTGGCTATGTGATGATAATTAAATAATGTGTTACTTTTTAAGATTTTGCATGGACCTTTACTTTTACCTGCAATTGCTATTCCCATTACTTGTATACATTTGCTGAAATTGGGAGGGAAAGGTTCCCAGGACAGGCTTTAATGAATAGTTTTTAGTCATTTGAGTCTATCATAAATCACCAGATATCTTCTCATAACTATGCTCAGAGAAGGGAGTGCAAGTGTGTCTGGTCATGGTGGAAAAAATTAATTATAATACCCAATGGAAAGGTACTAGTGATGACATTTTGATCCCAGACCTCCCACTTGGTTGACCAGTACCACTGTCCCCCCTTTAATTGGCTATGCAGGGTGGCTCAACTTCTTTGTCCGAACAGTTATCGGGAAAAGCCCAAGGTATGTAGCTTCTAGCTATGTAGCTAGAATATGCCTCAACATTCCTGGCACATCCCTCAACTGATAAAGCCATGGAAGCATCACTGGTTGCAAGTCACTGCTAACTAATAAGCAGCTTAGTGCAATATTTCCAATAACTGTTCAGACAAAAAAGTTGAGACACCATGTATGCATACAGGCACTTGATAGATGTGATGATGATTTTTCTAATGAAATAAACCCATGACTTGAAGTGACTAGTAGGTACAGAGAGTATTGTGACTCTGCCACATACTAACAATATTCTAAGTTCAGTTTATCATTGAATGTTCCTGAACCCGTAGCTTCGGAAATGGACATAGGAGGAAGTGTAAAGTAGTTTAGTAATGCAGTGAGACTATTCAGTTGTAATAGTGTGTGCCTGTAATGAAACTCAAGGGAACTAGGAGATGTGTTATTGTTGAAATGAATGACAGTTGTGAAGTAGGAATGTTGCAAACTGAATTTCAACAGTGTATCTTAGCCGTATTTCCCACTAGTTGGTCTCTTTAATGCCATATTATGAACGGTCAAAAGCCAAATCACAGCATGAAGAAGCTGTTGCCATTCCCTTGTAAGAAACTTCCAAGCACTGATAAGCAGCTTCCTCCCTCCTTTTATCCAGTACATGTGCATGGAATGTCCCTGACGCTTAACCACACCATCTCTTTCACCTCCCCCCTTCCCCACAACTGGTAAATGCATGAATTCCTTGTTGTCTTTTTCTTTCAAAATGGAAATCATTAACCCTGTAATGCCCCTTGGGTCATATCTGGCACACCATTTAGTGCAATTTGGCACACGTACAGAAAATATAAAAATTGCAAAAGTTGCAAAAATTGCACTAAATGGTGTGCCAGATATGACCCAGTGGGCATTACTTAGATTAGTGGCATTACAGGGTTAATAGGAATTAGTAGTGTAGCAGGACCGGGCAGTTGCCTAGGCAGTTGAGATCCCCCCCCCCCACCACATGCTGCGTAAAAATTAAATTAGGCTTTTCTGCCTAGTGACAAGTCCGGTGCTGAGAACCCCGCAGCGAAATTTGTGAATTTTTTATGATTTCGCCTCTATTTCCTATTATTGTAGCCTATTTGAAAAATATTTATTGCAACTCACGGCTGCCCCTACAGGGGCCTAGGCAATTGCCTACTCTGCCTAAAGGTAAATCCGGCGCTGCTTCTAGTTGCGTAATTATTTATTATTAATTCTTCGTTTACTTTATTTTGTATGCCTAAATTTGCCACCCCTTGAAATCTGCCTCCCTAAGCAACTGCCTAGGTTGCCTTGCCATATATCTGCTGCTGCATGTAGGAATTAATTAACAGAGTATGTCACATTTTCAATGTAGTTGGCATTTACAGGCATTCTGTTGGTTTATTAAGTAGTTATATTTCCATTTCAGGTCGTGTGTCCATGTTTACATCAGGATCAGAAAATGCCCATCATGTGGAAAAGGTCAGTGGAGGGACTCGATTTGCCCTCACTGTATCATTCACCTGTGATTCTAGTCATGCTGTGGCTGATCCTGGTGTTGCAGCAAAATAGGTGAGCTGGCCCTTCAGAGTCACTGAGACAATTTGTTTTCCAATATTGGAAAGGATGAGTGACGTTTCAGATTGTTACATAATGCAGTGTTGTGAATGCTTATCGTCCTCTACCTTGGCAATAATTTAAAAATAACGAAACATTCCCAGTTATGTACTAATGACATAGGAGCCTTTTTGGTGGAGCAGTATAATTGAAAGTCTTGTAACCTGTAAGGTTACTTCAAGACTTAAGAGATCATCAGAGAGCTGAATGAAAATAGTGGCAAAACTGCTGCCATTGGTATGGATTATGGAATGATACAAGTGTGACCATTCACTTGGGGGGCTTGGCAGTAGGCATTGTCAGGGCACTTAGCAGAATTTTCATCCCTGTGCTGAAGTTGAGGAAGTGTGGACAAGTCAGTGAAGCTAGTAACTCATTACAAGATACTTTTAAGACATGCATGCTAATTGAAACAACATTGCTCGATAAAGATGTAGGTTGCAAATGGTCTAATTGGAAAGTGGGAAAGCGAGATCGAGAAGGTTCATGGGCAGTACAGTAGTATGACGGTCTTCTGGAACTATGTGGCCTTCCTCCTAGACAATTGTCTAAGGCCTTCCTCAAGTCCCTTCTTCCAGTCATTGAGCCAATATAGAGTCTTTTTCAATACCTGCGGTCATGCGAGATTGTCAAACATGCATGTACTACGCTGTATGTCATGAAGTTCAGCAATGATTATGCTGCATAAGGGGAAAAAAGTTACATCACAAACCTTGTAATCCTCGCTACCTGGAGTAACTCCTTCAACTCCTTCGTCTGGTAGTTTCTGGGTTAGTGCATCAAAAGCCTCATTAATTATCCGACAAAGGGTAACTGTCCCCACACAGTCATCCAAACTCCTCACTCCTTTGGCTGCATAAAATTCGAGTCCATTGGCAACAGATTTACTGAATATCTGCAGTACAGGGAAGTAAATGTAGATTATATGTCTCATTACTGCAAACATACAAATAAACGCACTCTTCGTCAAGTTCAGCAATATTGTTCCTTGGCAGGGCTACAGGGCCACAATGTGACTCACTTCATACTTTTCACTTACCTGTGTGGCAAGAATGACTTGCATTTTGAGCTGCTGCTACTCAGGTCCAAGTGATTCCATGTTATCCTGGGACATACTCGCTGCTCAGCATGAAGCTGCAGGTCATGTTCATGTAGTGTCACAAAGTGCTGCCATTTTGCAGGAGCTGAGTTGGGGTGAACCTACATTTAAATTATAACCTGTGAGATCAGTGTGCAAACGGCATGGTGTAGGATGTTGCATTCAGAAATAACTTACCAGAAGTTCTTGTTTCTTATGAAGACGGTATTATGTTCTTTATAAGGTGTGAGGTGTTAGAAAAGACGAAAATACGCCTGGTTTGATCCAAGGGATGCTGAAATGACTTGCTCCACTCATCTTGCCCAAGGTGTTGCAGCTCACCGCTGATTCCCAGCAATGACCACATCTTTCTGTTGGTTTGGGCTCCATCCGACACAAGTCCATGAATTTTCGCTCCACTTTTTTCCAGGAATGTTATGGCTTTTATTATGATTTGGGCCAGGGTAGTCCCTTTTACAGGTCCTTTGGAGGCGAACACACCTATAGGCTGTGTGTATTGTGCTGCAAGCAGCTGGAGCATCAACACTAGGGCGGGCATGTGTGGCCCTTTACGTCAAGTCGGTTCCCTGGACATCCCCCTCACCAAAATCTATGATTTTGGCCAAATATCTGCGAATAGTTCTCGAGCAAGGCGAAGGAAGTTGTATGAGCAGGGAGACCTTATGTGCAGAAGAACACAAAGTAATATCCAGTCTCCAGAATATCTTCTTCCATGAGCATCTTGAACCTTTGGAGCTTTTAAAATTTCTTGGACTGTGGTTTGTTGATAGAATGGCACCTGGGCAAGCACAGACTTCTCATTCATATCGGCCATCTCAAGTTGTGTTTTGCGGAGTTCTTCTTGCAGCTCTTATCACTTTCAACTGTGTTTGTTTCTGGCTTTGCTGACTTCTGTACAAAGAACTTCTAAGGAACTGTAACCATGGTTTCCTTTTGGGAGAGACATTAAGGGGAATCCGTTTTGCTGAGTTAGGCCTGTTCGCCTTTTGAAGTTGAGTCTTTCTTGCTTGCTTACATTTGACACACATCTTTCCGTGGCCTACTATCAGACTGCAGTTCTTATGGCATACATTTCCACGGCAGTCCACAAATGCTGATACATGACATCCATTGTTGGTATGATCTGCACGCAACATACTACCTTAACATACTTTGATTTTATCACAGGCAAATATTGTCTTTCAAGTGCTTCGAAGATTTAAGCCACTCATTTGGTACGCGTAACTTTGCTACGTCTAGTGGTATACCCAAAACACTACATGTAATCTTTCCATCTTCATCAACACATATGCTCTTATGGTAAATGGGATCAATGTGATGATTCTCATCTGCTTCATTGATGACCTGAGAATAGCACACCATCACACGGCCTACCACTGGAACTATTCTGCTCCAGTTGGTTCCGAGTTTTTGTAAATGTTCGTCAAATCTTTCAATGCACATTTTGAAGTTTCTTGTTCCATGCCAGGACAGTTTTGCAAAGAGCAGGAAGGGATGGAAAACAAAATGTCTTGGCCCGAGTCGTCACCACACCTTTGTTCGTCACGGTATGATGTCTGATGTGGTGATGGATATTGCTGCAGTATCACTTGAGGGATGATTGGCCTGGAATGGTTGGGTAATCTTGCCGTTACCAGTCACTTCATGGAATTGCAATGTGTCAGGATTACTCACTACGTCATGGGCATGATCATTTTCTTCCTCCTCGCCTTCTGCTGATACTCGTGGCCTCTTCACTGACTTCACATAATATGTGTGGTCATGAAGTAGTGATGTCGCTACTTTGCTGCTGTTCCATTGCTTGTTCTGGCCAGAGACGCAACACTCCTGTAGCCGTAGGTGAGGCACAGCATCATGCTTGAGTTGAAGTCGGTGCGAATGAGAGTCCATCTGTAGAAAAAAATTATAACCATGTCAAAAACGAAGTTCAGGTGTACATGCAATGTAGCCTTATAATTATTACCCAAACTTTACCACTGGAAAAAAAAAAAAAAAGTTATCATGGCCTCCAGCTGCAGATGTCAAATTTTGTGAGCATTTTTGAATGAAGGGATTTATTAAACCATGTCACATTAATTAAAGAGCAATATTTTATTATAGCACATTTGGCTGGGCCTTAAATAGACAATACCATGACATATTTTCATTGATTAACTAGCAGATCACTCGGCTTTGCTGGAGTGACCTCTATCAGTGACCCTTAAAAAAATTTAATTACCCCCCAACTTCACTTCCTTTCGGGTGGCCCAATTTATTTGGTGTACGACTTGTAAGTACCTAATGATCATACACTACTAACCTTAGCCACAACCACGTCCTCCGTATCCCGCTTAGCCTTTTCGCTTGAAATGTCTTCCTCTCGGAAATGAACTTAGCAGATATAATCTCGACCTGCTCTCAACTGCATCTCACTACCTGGTGGTAGCGCCTCCTGCCACTGGCGAAATCTCTAATCTGAGGGCACTTTGAAAAAGGCGAATCTTGAAGGTCTCCTGCGCCTACAAATAGCACAGTACACCGCCATTATTTTAACGCCATTTGGCAGATTCACTTGCCAGCCACCCGCATGGGTCTTCAAGACTTACCACTAGAGTGCACCTTGAAAAAGATGGCGGATAGCGAATGATGTAGCACCGCCAGCGCCAAATTCCCAGCCTGGCCGAAACCCAGGGATTAAACTACCATATCCATACAACTAAGGGGGAAGTGACATGGGGCTGCCTAGGAGAGTAGGTAAAAGTGTGGAGTCTCCCAATAAGAAGGCATAACTGGAAAGGGATGGTGGTGTGATTTTCTGGTAGCATATTGGCTAAAATGCATTGCCATACTATGCAACAAATGGGCGACACGGTGGCAGTGGTTAGCGCCACAGCCTTCCATCTCTAATGTCCAGAGTTCGATCCCCGGGTCGCGCAGAGGATACTTATGTGGATAGAGTTTCTATGGGTTCTCTCCGTGTTCGGGTGGATTTTCTCGGGGTTCTCCCGTTTCCGCCTGCAATCAAAATCCATCACACGCAGGCAATGAATAAAGTCAGTTCACGAAAAGAATATCCCCTAAGAGGCCCAAGGCCTATCACAGGGTATCCATTATTATTATTATTATTATTATTATTATTATTATTATTATTATTATTATTATTATTATTATTACAGTGGAGCATCGATTATCCGAACACCGATTAACCGAACGTTTTCGGGTCGGCAAAAAACCAAAAAAACAACCAAAAACCCCCCAAAAAACCCAAAAAACCCATTTTTTTCTCCCCTAAACTGCAGGACTACTTCATGTAAGGACAGTAAGGTGCATGTACAGTATTTTTAAGACGTGCCTGTGACAGAAAATATACCGTTTTGTGGTTAACCCAGATATGCCTGAAAGTTATTTTGTTTAAATTTGTTTTTTTTTTTGGTTTTTATTAGTTCGTAATAGTCCCCAAAACACAACAAAAATGATAAAATAATTTATGGAATGCTAGATTGTAAGAAAAGGGCCATCCCCTATAGGGGACACTTGGCAAATGTACCATCTAGTATGGCTATATAATATATAGCCATACTAGATGGTACATTTGCCTATATCTTACGTTTTCCTTACAGTATATTATACTGTAAGGAAAACATAAGATATGGGCTGCTGTATTGAAATAAAGGTAAAAGTTATAACATTGAATTTATTCAAAACAACACAACACATGAAGAAATAACTAATATAACATATTACATAATAAATAATAAATATAACCTCACTTTTTCCCAACTAATAATAACAATCACAATTAATAAATTGAGAACTTATCACGAATGACACTTTTTGTGAAATTTGACACTTATCATTTTGTATGAAATGCTATGAAACACTTTGCATGAAGTCCTACATCACATTTGGCACATCGTGTTGGGCATTTCATGTGGCACTGTCCGCATCTGGTTTTTTTCTCTTGGACATCAACAAAATGATCTACCCGATCATACCTGGAATCTAGTTTCTGCTTTGCTTTGAACTTTCGGGATCGTGTGCAGCTATTTCCAAAGGTTTCAAGAATGTTGCAAACCAGTCTTCTTCTGAAAGTCAAGTGGTCTAACTTACCACCATTTAAGCGATGCAACTGCCAAGCATTTTGTTCAGCGGTATCAATGCAGTCAACTATCAAAGGGAAATACCATTTCTTTCCTCTGATTGCAACACGATATAAACTCATGTTTTGATCACACCTGTCAACGCCGCCCATATTTTTGTTGTACTCATGTATGAGGTCGGGCTGGGAAATTGTGACATGTTTCTTTTCCTTTCGGGAGAAACGAGTTACTTTATGCAGTGGATTGATTCCGATAGCATTAGATGCTGCTGTGACGACGCTGTTGTCGTTCCACTTCATAACAGTCAAGTTACTTTTTTAATCTGTTTTGAAATCAATTGTGCCTCGGTCAGTTTTCTTCATAGAAGCCCTATCCTGCAAGGGGCAGTTTGCGATGCGATTTTCTCGCATTGTACATGATGCCCTGATGTTTCTGTTTTTCAGTTCCTCTAACAAAGGAAGGCCCCCAAAAATGTTGTCAAAGTATAAATGATAAGGGAATGCCTGTGCAGAGGTCAAAACATCACAGTACTGCAGAACAATAGCCGCCCCCAGACCAAAATCTTTATAGACAGGGTTAACAGTGGTACATTTGCCTTGGTAAGGATCCTTCCAAATTCCATAGCCCTTGGAGGTAGCACCAACCCATATTTTGTAGCCATATCTTATGGGCTTTCCCCTCATGAATTGTTTGAGGCTGTTGCAGCCATAGTAAGGCACCATGCCTCATCAATTGCATGGTTTTCCTCATGTGGGGCATGTTGTAAGAACTTATCGTTCAGTGCATCATACAGTGGGCGGACCTTGGCAAACTTGTCTTCTTGATTCAATTTGTCATTTTCACAAGCGTGAATATTTTTCATGATGAATTCAAAGCGGTCCCTAGACATGGATGCAGCGACAAGTTCAATGCGAGAATCAAGTCCAGTTTCCCAGTCTTCGTGACGCTGAGACATATCCACTCAACAAAAGTATGGCAATGAAACAATACAGTTCATTGATGGTGATATCACCTGCCCTGTTATGCAGGGCAGCATACATATTGGTTTTCTCCAATAGGAGAGAAATTATGTCACCAGAAAAAAATATAAAAAAATAACTCCATCGGACTCAATTCATTACGAACTGTCTGCTTTTCTGGCCAGTCATCTGTCACCTCAGATTTCAAGGAACTGTCACACCAATTGTATCGATACTTCTTCTTCTTTTCTTTCTTGCGTTTCTTCTTTGGAGGTTGATCTCTCCATTCATCAGCGTCAGACATTTCCTCCTCGTTGCTGACTTCATCATTTTGAAGAACCTGGGGCAATTCAGCAGGGGCTAATAGCTGTGATCCAGGTAGATCGTCTAAACCGACAGAGCCCTCGTCCCCAGTATCTTCGTCTGTCACATCGTCATTTGCATTCAGTGGAGGCTGGATGTACAAGTCTACTTCGTCATTGTCATCTATGTCCCAGTCTTCCAATAATAACAAAATGTCATCAAGTGTGTGTGTACTGGAAGGAAGATAAATGTAGGCTGAAGACAATTTTGTTTGTTTGTCCATTTTGTACAGATTTTGTACCCATTTGAATACATTATCATGGAAACAAGCTGTGCGTACAGGTTCCTCTCCTAGTTTTATAACAAGCAACGAAGTGGGTATAAAACGGGCACACAAACTTTGCCTTGCATATAAAAATAGGTAAGCAGCGAATCCTGTCTATAACGGATCCCGAATATAACGTGTTCATTACGGAAAATATTTTAGGGTCCCGTGCTATTCTGCTATACACAGGTTTCACTGTATCTAAAAGAGAAAGTTTGTATGCATGTATGTTTGATTGTACATGGCAATGGGTTGCCATGGTAACCCAGTTGCCAGGCAACCCTCGTTTTAAAAATAGGGATTCATAAAAATTCAGTTTGACAAATCGCACAAAATCCGGACGCATACAGTAGCCTAGAGTACCGGTGCTTGACTTTCCGGTCCATTTGTGGTGGATTTGCCGAGTGTACCTCATAGGGGACACCCGGTTTCATCCCTGCCCTCAGACAAGGGAAGTAAAAAATATGCCTATATTTTCACACCTACGTCATCTTTCATATGTTTTCTAAGTATTACATACAATAATTACTTATAACACTAATCAATGTACGAGAATTAATTACCTATCGGCTTTGGGCTGCAAAGGCGCAGCCATTTTTTCCCGCTACAATTTTCAACCTGCTCCCCCTTCCAAAGCTGAAGTCACACTGAGCCAGTTTTAACCAGAATGCGTTGGCTAGAGTCTACTGAAGCACTTTGGACTGCTGCCAACTCAAGAGCAGCAGAAGAGCCTACACAATAAATTTAAAACCGACAACTGTGCAGGTGTCCCCTATAGGGTACACTCGGCATATCTGGGTTAATATCACTGTTTCTTAGTTTCATATTGCTCCTATGACACCGGTACAAGTTTTTTCCGTAAATGGTCGGTTATCCAAACAATCAGTCATCCGAACACCCCCTTGGCAGACTCTGTTCGGATAATAATCGATGCTCCACTGTATTATTATTATTACTAGGCAACAAAAGCAGTCGCATTTCATGCTGCTTGCTTTGATTGGCACTGTTGGTGAGCACTGAGCATGTCAGTAGAGGAAGCAAGCTGTTAGGGATGTTGGGCAAGCCACCCTCCCCTGGTAACTCCTGGCATTCATGAAACATCACATGAGCAAATCCAGGTGGTTACCTATATAGTCGCAGGGGCCAGTCTTGGCCTGGGTTTTTGTGTCACATTAGTGGGGTCAAGTGAATGAGTCTTCTGGATCACGTGCTGCTGAAAGATGAGACTTGTCCTGATTTTTACCATCTTTGTTCTTGGACTCATTTTTAACGATATCCACATACAGTTGACTGGCTCGCTATTGTTTCAATGAACCTTGTTCATGCATGTCTTGTCCAATCCCCTGTTTCACCATTGCTTCATTCCATGGTTGACTTCAAGCCACACTCATGTGAACATCAGGCTGAAATGAGTGTATTCCCTGCATCATATGCGAAGCCATGGGGGTATTTATTTCGCATTAAAATTACAACATCGTTGGATAATCATCCATTTGAAGGTGATACAGTACACTGGTGGGAATTTCAAAAATTGTCAAGAGAGTAGGGTGATATGCACACAAACCACATTACCATGAATTTTACATTGCACAATTGCAGCACTACCATTCATTAGAGATCTAGATTCTCACAATGTTAAGACTGTTTATTTTTAGGAAATGAGAGAGTTATCAGTGTTATGTGAGGGTGATGGTCAATAATTACTACTCTGTATGTGTAATTGTCATATTCTTGTTTGTTACCCTGCCTTTAATATGTCATTCATGGTTGTGTTTAATCTGAAACCCACAACAATTTTATGTGGGTGAAGGGTGACTCTATAAAACTGTTCTCTATTTGAAGACCTCGGGAGAAAAACGATCAAGGTTCACCTGAGGTGAAACTGAGATAATGTATTTTAAATTTCGAAGGCCCATAAGGTTCCACTTTCCCACTTCGTAAATCCCACTTTCGGGGCCTTCCATACTACTCCACAACCACGACCAAACCATCACATTCTCACTAGGGAAAGGATCTTGAGATATGTAACTCATTTTTGACAAAAAGTGGACCTTGATCTTTCTTCCCCCGAGGTCTTCATTTGCACTGTACATTTCAGGGACTTGGCACATATCAGTTGGTGTTAATTGCACATGTATATTTTGATAGAAAGAAATGTAAATATAACCCATATGAAGTATTGAGTTGTCTATTTATTCAGCCATCAGTTGAGATTTTGAACATGCACACTTAGTGCCGGTTCACATGTGGCCACTTCAGTTGCACGCCACAGCCACTGCCCAATGCAGTCGCTCGGGCCCGGCACTGCAAACGCTCCAGTCAGCCACTGCAGTGGAGCAGACACTCGCCACAGCAAGTGGGCCAGATTCAGTATGGCAACCAATGAAGAACATATTATATGGCTTTATATGCCCTATTGCTACTCCTTCTATTGAAAAGGAAGAAAAAGTGTAGGCAAAACAGGAAAATTGAAGTTCATCCTTTGCCTGTACCATACACTATTCCAAGATTATTTTTTTCCCCCCACTCTCATGGTAGCAAGTAGGAACTGGATATCTGTTGTAAATACTTTTTGTGTTGCTTCTTTTTGTGAGTGTTGTGCTTCTCCCTCCCTTCCCACATGTATGTACGGGAATTAGGTAAAACAAACTAAATTAAAAATAAATAAAATATTCCAAGGTCTGAGGCAAGATTATAGATCAGATATAAAATCTTCGACATTAATATTTCCTTCACTAATTGCACAATCCACGGTGGTAAACTGCCCTTTCCTCGTGTCATGAACTAGCCTGGACATATGACTGGGCCTGTGGTAGGCATGAGTGGCCTGTGGCTGTGACTCCGTGTGCATGCACCAATGCAAAGCAATGGTCCGCTACCTAGTGGCCTGTGGCCTTGAGCGCTTGTAGGCGTCAAGACGCTCTGGCCTGCCACTCAGTCACGTGGTCGAGCAACTCCCAAGCCACTCCAGGCCAGGCCCACAGATGCCTACCCTTGCCACTGCTGTGGCCACGTGTGAGTGCTTTCATTCAATCATGTGTATTTCCACAAGTGGCCAGTTGCTGTAGCAGGTGTCCGCCACAGATAGTGCCCCCATGTGAACCAGCACTTAATGTTTATGGTTAGGAACCAGATGGATATGTTTCAATAACGTCAGTGTTATTTCAAGTCTAGAGTGCGAAACAAACATTCTATCACTTTTGTTGCATCCAAGTTATAGAGTCCTACCAAAAAAGAATACACATGTACGGAGGGTTGTTTCAGGTCCAGGGATGGAAAAAGAACCGCTTTCTTCCAAGAAGCGCTTCTTTTTTCCATGTGCAGGGATGGAAAAAGAACCGCTTCCTCCCAAAGAAGCGGTTCTTTTTCCATCCCTGTTCAGGTCTATGTGACCGATTTGGAAATGCCATGTGACAGAGTTGCAATGAACCGGGTAGAGTGAAATGGGTATGTACGAAGAGACATGGGCGTAGCCAGGATTTAGGTTGGGGGGGGGGGGG
>KZ539588.1:5798-18177 GCA_000934665.2 Catajapyx aquilonaris | reverse complement strand
TTTTACTTTCACCAATGAATTTCTGGCCTGCGATTTACCCCTAGTGTCATTTTCGGGCCGATTGGCCGATGGCCCTACAGACACTTCCCTTGTAAGTGCCACAGTTGCGGAATCGCCCCTTCTTGTGCCGCTCGTTCTTCTATTGACGTGATCCAGTCCAGTATATCTTCATCTGGCTTCCCGGAAAAGGTTTCACACTTGGTTAACTCCAATTTGCGGGAGCCTGGCAACAACTCCTCACCTCCTATTGTTGGGCTTTCTTGCCTTGTTGATCCGTGTCCACCAAAGAGTTCTGCTATATTATATATAATTATATACCTAGAGGAGGCACTCAGGCTGAAATGTGAGGCAGGCAACAATGCAGGCAACAATATTACCTCCAACAAGATGACGGACGCCTGAAATTATTGAACTAATTGTCGTCCCAGTTGTCATTATTGGTTGTTGTCCCAGTTGCTAGACAACTGTTAGAACAACAATATTACCGCCAACAAGATGGCCGCTGCCTCAGCCTGTCTAATGGAAAAGGATAGGGAGTACCTCCTCTAGGTATTATATTATATAATAGCAGAACTCTTTGGTGTCCACAGCCGTTGCCTGGCAACGACACTTCGCCTCCAATATATTGTTGGCGTAGCCCGGCTTGTTCGATTCCGACTTGGGGGTGTCAATAGCAAACCTATGCCACTTGCGTTTGGGGAAACCACAGTCCTTGCCATCAGGAACATCCCCTCTTCCAAGTTTCTCACCCGTGTCTGAAGCCCCTCACAGCGCTGACGATCTGCCTCCGCCATCACACGCATCTGAGACATCTCCGACATCTCTTCGTAGTGGCTCCGACGTTCTTCATCTGCGGCCATCTGCATCCGCTACAATTCCTCTCTTGTAGCTTTCCGGATCTCCTCTATAGTGACAAATGCCTCAACAGGAAGGAAGCCACCTTGTATAGTCTCCTGGGCTACAGCATTATGGACTGGTATCGGGGGAACCTGCTCCGACTCGTCCAGCACCATCGTTGGCGGAATGAAGTCACCACATTGACCCCCCCTCACTCTCGCTCCACCTACTTGGTATTATGGAGGCATCGTGTTCCAAGGTCCCCTGCTCATCAGTATTTGTTGTCATTCCATTCATGTCTTCGTTCTTCTTGGTCGTCTGGACGTTCCCACTTTTTCCTACCCCCAGGATGAAACGTAGCTGGTCCAGGAAAGACATCTTCCTTTGCCCCCTCTCCTACTGTGTGGTTCCACAAAACCGCTTCTGACACCAATTTGTAGTGGTTCAATAACAGACAAGGTCAGGAATGATAATAATGCAGGAAATCTATTCAAGAATGGAATACACGTCTGTCCAGAAGGCAGTCAGAACTAACAATGCCCTTTCAAATAAAACTCTCATCTCCCTAACAACCAACAACAGACTGGTGGCCTGACAACATACAACACTCGTTGCCGGGCCACTACATTATTGAATTAATATTGTCGTATGACAAATGGCTCAAGAAAACATTAATTTGTAAGTCATACAAACTTAGACATATCATACACAAAATATTATCAAGTAAAAAACCATGCAAGTATTTTGACTAATATCAATAATGTTTGATTTCTATAAAGCTTTGAAAGTGTCTATTTCTTTTATAGTAACCCTGTATTTCCTTGCTGCATTCCCAGCAAATTCCTTGATTCTTTCCGATGAGTGACCTTTGACTTCAGAATATGAACCAGACATGTTTTAACTGACCTGTTCAGGGTGACTTGTTTAATGAGGTTTTACAGATGAAAATTATCTTGATTCCGCACCAACAATGCTATACAACTACGTCATCTAATAGACTCTTCCTGAAAACCGAGTCAGGCACTGCACTGGATAAAATATACTGTACATCAACACGGGTCCTGAAGTGGAATGCAAAGGTTTGTGAAAAAGGTCGCTATTGAAAATAATAGAATATTATACAGGCACCCCCCCCCCCGACTTACGTAGCCTCGACTGGGGTATAAAAAAATTACGACATGCGTAAACTGTAGTCACTGTCAATCATCTTAAAGCAATAATCAAAATAGATGCACGTACCGGTATTCCTTAGGAATTTGTGTAAAAATCAATTTTCTCATTTATTAATAATTATCCTGACGAATTTTGAAAAAGGCGAGTTGGCATCGGGCAAAAATGTTCGGTTGATATTTTACATAAGAATAATAATCATCCTCTTGCAGTGGTCGTCCATAAAATTCGTCAGGCTGACCTTCGCCTTTTTTGACCCCCGCACCTCACGTCAAGCCAATGTTAGGCATATGACACTGAACCCCCTCCCGGTTTTTCTCCCCACACAATTGACTACTTATCATTCTCTGCTGAGTATTCGCTGATATGTGTTTTGCAAGGCAATTTGAGCGTCACGTCACGCCCTACCCCAAATTCCCGCTGCCTTTAATCTACGCTCAACAAGCGTGACATAGTTATGGAAGAGATCTGACTATATAAGTAACCTCTTGGTGAGCCTTATCGAAGAGAAAATGTCACCGAAATATGAGCTGGTTCAGTGACGGGAAGTGGCATCGGAGTAGGCCAGGCTGCCCCGTGTCGTGCACTCGGCCGCGTTTCGCTTGGTGACGGACGGCAGGGGAAGAAGGTTTGAATTCGAAATAGAATTGTAGTCGAATTTCCATGTAGAATGGAAGCAAGCAGAAGATACCATTTTGAAATATCTCCTAACCTCAAAAATGACCGATGAGCGGTGTCTGATTGGCTCTGAATCCATCATGGCCGCCTATTGGGTCTCATCCAGTGCGGGATTTCCGCGTGGCCGTGTGCGATGCGTTCATGTGTCAAGGTGCGATGGGGCGGTAGGCGGTTCGCTTACAGCTGATGTCTGGGTTGTACATTGATGGGGCTACCCCCAAGGGCCTGCGAATGTGTCCTTGTGTCGAATCGGGTGGTCGGGGGACTGTGAACGTGCCGATGCGACACGACGTCTGGGCGGAGAGGAATTTACTGCCCCTGGGGACCTACATCGCTAATATACGTACCTGACTTCCGTGAAATTTACCCCATGCGCAAAAAATCTCCAGAGTTTATGGAACAATCCGGTAACACAAAATGCAGCCAATTGCGAGAAAACGCATTAAATTTCGGAGCGTCGCAACTCGAACCTGTTTACCTAAACTCATTCCCTGATCCCGTTTACACATGCACAAGGAAGACGGAATTCCCAAACCCCGACACTTTTTTTACAGAGTCCCCGGTCCTCGCTCACGATTGCGCCAGACGCGAGCTAGGCGCTCATTGTGGATTTGTATTCGCACCATTACGGTCCGCCTTTTGCGTCGCAGACCAAGGAACGTTAAGGCCCATTCACACAGGCCGTCGACGGTTTTGGTTTTTGGTCTCGTCAACGCCGCGGACCAATCAGAACGGGCCCTCACGTAAACAACGCGTCATGGTTACCGTGAGGCCCCGCTCTGATTGGTCCAAAACCAAAACCAAAACCAAAACCAAAACCGTCGACGGCCTGTGTGAATGGGCCTTTATTGTGCGGGCTTTGCCTATCTCTATCTTATAAATATTGAAGACGATGGCCTGGAAACCCTACAAAAGTAAATTACTTTTGTAGGATTTCCAGGCCATCCACTGCACTTAAAGGGGCACTCCACTCAAAATACAAGTTGGGCTTTAAATATCGGGCAAAGAATCCTGATTCCGGGGGTATACGCAGTTTTTCTGATAGACGAATGGTAAGGCCAGGGCGAGCCGTCAAAGTTCGGCAATTCGAATATGTCGCAAAAGAGCAGCGCCTCTCCCGGGTCTGGGCAGAAATTGCCACAATTCTCAGCCATCTTTCCCGGAGGAGTAGGATGGAGAGGAAACCTGCCCCAGCCGCCTGGCATTTTTTGTGTCCGATGCTTTTCAGTTCTCTGGGCGGCCGCCAGTTGTCGCCAGGATCTTTTTTGCTCTAGAATCTCGTGCTTTGCACGTGCTTTGTATATGGCGAAGCACTGCGTGAACCGCTGATTTTGGTGATTTAACGGAAATGGCTCGTCCAGAGTCAGATATAGGTGTTTCTGCATAATTCTAATACAAAATAAATTTAATGTAGTTGATTATGGCCATTTCGAGCATTATTGTGAAGATAATAGTAGCACCTTCGATTTAATAATCTACCCTAGTGAATGATTGGTAATATCCTGCACAATGTGCCACCCCAACTTGAGTGTTAGATCTAAGCCTCAGGACATATCTACCATATCATGCATATGAATAGACCTATCAAAACAGCAATTAGGATTATTATCTCCGTCATAGAACCAGAAATTGTCAAAATTAACTAAGGCAATGTAATTTATTTTTAGATACGCCAAGAACCTACAATCGGAGAGGAAGGCAGCACATTTCCCCCGATCCTGTATAATTATAATAAGGGAATCAATTTGCGCAAGCCGCCGCAGTTACTATGCGCGATGGTTAGTACAAAATCTACAGTAAAAAATAGGCAGTAAAACTGCCGAAAACTATTCTTCCTCTGGGTGAGATTCAAAGTAAAAAACAAGTTGGTTCGTGTCATGGGGATGTGTGATAATTAAATTTAATTGAAAACATTCGTGCTTTGGGGCTGGGAAGAATTAGGCAGATATCTCTTTTATGTACTCCGACTCTCATACTCTGCCTAATTCTTCCCAGCCTCAAAGCACGAATGTTTTGAATTAAATTTAATTATCACACATCCCCATGACACGAACCAACCCCCACCTATGGACTTGTTTCTTACTTTTAATCTCACCCAGAGGAAGAATAATTTTCGGCAGTTTGACTGCCTATTTTTATTTAATTCTTTTCATCATAATAAAGTACTGTAAAGAAATTTTAGGTTTTTTAAATAACACGACGTCGTGCGTATTTCTGTGGTACAGAAAGAGAGCGAGAGCCACAAAACTGACGATATCGAAATCGCCTCGTAACTCAAACAGTAAAGGTTTTTTTTTTCTTTTTCAAAAAAACGGTAGGCAGAAGGGCGCCTCGTGGGAACATTTGGGTTCTAATGACACATTGTATGACCCTCTACGACGCACAGTTTTGGCGTCGAAGTAACGACACATTTTTGAACTTTGACCCCGGCTAGTGACACCGGTAATGACCCTAGTTGTTGTTTATCTATCTAAAATTGGTTACTGGAGTTGGCGGAGTGTAAATCTGGTTTCCGATTTGAAATCGGCTATCCCGATCGCGAGTTATGAAGTCGGCAAATTAACATTGGGAGGGTAGCAATTCCATACTATCCCCTGCGTGCGCAGGGCCATGCCAGTTGCCCCGCTTCGCGGGTCAACCGGCATGGAGGAAGAATAGAAAAATAGGGTGGGAGCAAGTAAACGAGACGAATGTGTCTCAGAGGCACAACATTATGCCTGAGGTGCAAATAGGCTGTCTAACGTTGATATGACGTGTGATTAAATTATGGCCGTCTCGCATCAATTTACTGGATGTATACGTCGATCACCATTATTGGAGAGGGATTTTTGCCGCCATACCTTTTCACCGTGACATGTGCCTGGCATCCATTTCCAGCAGGACTCCGAACTCAGAAATATTGCGACAAAACGGATGAACTGGTACAGGCATGTCCATTTTTCCATCTTCGTCAACCTCTCTGCCAGTGCGTTAATCGGAAAAATTTTAATGTCTTTTCACCTCATAATTGTTTTGATCAGGATTGGCACGACTGATCCACCACCTACCTTGCATAGATCAGCAAGGAGAGAGAGATTGGGGGGGTCTTTTCGGTATTGAAATTCTCCAATGATTGCGTGTTGGACCATTTATTTGAGGGTACCGTACAGCGAATGTATTCTACAGGCACGCACACAGAATATATTAGTTACAACAGAGCCCTCCAATGGGACAATAATTATTGAGAATTTAGTATGAGTGTGGTGCTTCCAAGGAAGTGCTGCACAGATTCATTCATGGGTGCATCAGATTGCGTGTGTTGCGTGCAATGAGTTCGTAAGTACATCCAGCTAGACATATGTTGTGACAGTCAGCTCTTTTGTGTGTTGGGAATGGAGGTGAGGAGAAAGAAGGGGGAGATGACAGGGTGAATTCCACACAAAAGCGGTTGCGAATGGTTTCCAATGGTGTACGTTCGGCTGTTTGCACATATCGCGAGAGGGCAGCATCAGCCAGGCAGGCAACAAAGCAGGTAGGCAGCAGGCGTGCAGCCAGCGAAGCAGTGCAGAGCCAACAATAACAATGGTTTAGTTCCAACACCCTAACTGTTACATCACGATCACTTTGAGAATGATAGAAACTTTGGACAAACACAACGTAAATGTCCAGCATTCATTCAGTCAAAGTGATTCTCATAGGGACATTAACCTTTCCCTGCAGACTCAGTTTCGCTAATATTTTTAATGGGTAGTTCAGAGCAAACTTTAGTTTGAGTTGATATGGCACTTGAACTGTCGCTAGCTCTTAAGGGTCAGTTAAAAGGTAAGAGAAACCAGGCAATAATCCGTTTCCAGCAACATGCGGTAAGAAGCAGCCAATCCTCTGCACGTAATAGGCGGTTTTCACTGCCCGCGTCGCGACGCGGGCAGTGAGAAACGAACACTATTTTAACTGCGCGGTGTTCGTGCGCTTCGCGGCACGACGCGTCGTTCCGCGAAGCGCACGAACACCGTGCAGTTAAAATAGCGTTCGTTTCTCGTGCCGTTCCCTCCGCTCGGACGTAGACGCGAGGGTCTAGGGGGCCTCGTGTGCGAGTGAACGGCGCGAGAAGGCCACACAGAAAGGCAGTCGAGCCATCTTTTTCGTGCGGATGGCACCTCCACACCATTACTCAAAATCCCNCCCCCCCCCCCCCCATTTTCACCCCACCATCCAAAATTCCCCCGCCCTCCAGAGTGGTCACAAATGCCCGAGACGAGGATCACTGTGCCTTCACGTGGCACTGGAGGGTGTACTCAAAGCGGCTACCTTTTTCCAAATGAAGATTGCATGCGGCACGTAATCGCCACACGACGCGGGCAGTGAAAACCGCCTATAACGTCCTGCATCGGACCACCGGATTTTGTCCTAACCGGATTAATGTGCAGCACGTATGCCTGGGTATAGAAATACAGAGATAATGTAGATCAAGAGATGCCGTAATGAGGGGAATGATTTGTGTAACCGAGTAATTAGTGGCCCGATTATCCCACGACCACCAATGCCAGCAATCATCGATAGATTGGATGGGGCTCGGAAAGGGGAGTAGCTGGAGCAGTGGGGTATAGGATACAGGGTTTATGCCTGTTCCGCTTCCTGATCGATGACTGGGTTAAGGATCAGTCAATGACTAATTTCCAGATGAGCGAATCGAGGTTTCGGGAGGTGGAAAGGTATAGGGGAAAGGAGAATGGCGGAGGGCGGGATGATCAAACAAGCTTCCGAGTTTCTTAAATAGAGTGGCGGCAGGAAGGGAGCAATCATCCCCACATCGATTGCTTTTCGGAGCTGGGGATGGGGGAGAGGGGGTTCCCGCCGGCTTGATTGGACCCAACTCTTATTAAACTTCACCTGCCTGCTAGCCTGGATGCTTTAACCTTACTTGACATTGTAGCATTCATAATCTATTACATAAAGCATATTTCTGGCCTATGCTGTTCCTTATGACACCTGCTTACTGCTGTGTGTGAAAATAAAATATGCTTTTAACATCATCTTTATCAATATGGCACTATTTGACAACTCTGATCACGGGGGCTTGACATCCGACGGCGAAGTGCCGAAGTAAGACGGTGCGGAGGTAGCGCCCACGGCCGGAACGGCGTTTATGGGAACTCTGTGGTGGTTGGTTTTTTAGGAGGTCGGCGTTTTATAAATTCCCAGGACACTATTTCAAAAAAAAAAAAAAAAGTTATAGCAAATACAGGACACGCGGGCTAAATTTTGACATCACTTCCAATGCTGTATGCCGCACACAGCGGGAGGAATCGCCATCACAGTAGGGCATTAATAATAATAATAATAATAATAATAATAATAGATTATGAGACATTACTTTCTGACTAATTTAAATGCGGCTTAATGGCGACGGTCGGGCATGACTTCAGAGTCTCCAATCAACCATAATGTTGTGGACTTATTGCTATGTCATTGAGCTCCACAGCATTCTTATCAGTAAAATATTTTGCGACTCTCCTCATCAGCTTCAAACGGTTTTGAAACTCCAGGTAAAATCGATCCTCTAATTAGACTATTATTAGATCCTGCAAGGATTTCTATCAACGGAAGGTGGAACGCCATGCTCTCGTTTTCCCCTTATACATTCTTGAAAGAACACATGTTTCTGCAAAATATCATGTTTAACAACATTTCTGCCCCCTTTCTAGTTGAAAACGCCATCTGACCGCATCTGACACTGTTTCATTGGGTCATTACTCCATTTGTTACGTTAAGGTGGGGGTCAACAAAATTGGTACCTTCTTCGAGTTCCAACTCTGGCCGAAAGAGGAGACACTGGATCCCACCCTCCCTACACAAAAGAAGGGTCGCGGTTTCTGTTGACCATTCCCTCGAGGCACAATAAAAACCTTGAAAATTAGAGTTCTCCCACACCACGCCAGCATACAAATCAGAAATTTTTGACAAAATTATTATTTGCCGAAAACCTATAGCTACACATAAAAATCGGCTTCGTCGGTCTGGAACACCTATTTTTTCCGCATCACAGTAAATCCCCCGGGCAGCCTATATACCCAACGACCCCTGTATCTGATGACACATCCTCATGCCTTGACCACACGTCCTGTACCATTTGGTAAAGTCATGTGAGTCCTAGAGGGTGATTGCCCTGGGACTCTGACGACATTCACTGCCGGTTCCTGGTGGATTGTCCACTAACGGGGGGGATTCACTCAGAGGAACACCCAGAGACTTGAATTCAGAAGGGAGGTCTCTGACTTAACACTCAGAGAGGATTAACTAGTCTTGTCTCGTACTAAGAGCTTGACGCTCTTAGCATTGTTACATGGGTAGTGAATAGAAGCCATCAACACTGAAGCCTGAAGCCAAGACCGGACCAGCCGGTCCCAACCGTCCTGTAGGCCAGGACCAGACCAGACAGGAGGGACGACACTTGGACGACACGGAAGCCGTTGGTTTCACTAGAAGTCCAACCATCTAGAACATCGAGGGTGAGATGTCCACACCAGTGTATACCCTTGACCTGTTATTCTTGTCTGGTTCAATAAACTGACATTGTCTGAGACCCTATGTGTTTTGGTCCTGCTTCCCTGATGAACTCTCATCATTGTGGCAAGATCGTATGGGTACGTACGGGTAGGAACCTGACCAGGTCCTACCTGAGCGTTGTAGCGGCCTTACGCCCTAAACTTTAACAAGTTTGCCGCTACATACGACAATATAACGAAAATAATAAAAAATTGGGGTGAAAAATCGGTGGAAGACTCACCACATTTGCTGAGCAATGTTAAGGACGTGCAAGACGTTTGTATACAGACGTTGCAAGCTACGTAGTTTTGAATCTGTCCTATCAAGAGGCAGACCGTGTGACCCAACCTACACAATAATGTCTGGTGTCCCCTGGAGGTTATATCTCACTATGAACCCCAAAGTAATATCAAAACGAAAGGTTAGATATTATATAACATCGTTTCCATCCAATATATATTCCACTACTTCACCTTTCCATTCCAACCTCCCTCTTGGAGGGGAAAGGGGTGCTCATACTTGCTCTCTGGAATTCCAGTCACTGCTCAAAGTCAAAAGGTGGATCTGAATAAAGCGGACTCCTAACATATTACGTAACCCATCGATCGGGCATCGATCACCCACCACCCACCTACATAGCCTCTTCCCTCGTCCCCCATCTGGTCCGATGGAGACCCAATCTATATCCGGCCATCAGCATTCTAAAGCCCGCTCCAGCCTGCATTTAGCCTCCTTCCATTCTTCTCATGATGCACTTGCCATCACAACCGATCACATGTGCTGCCGTGAGTTCACAGGGCACCCAAATATTTTTACTCTTTGAATAAAAACAACTACATTTGCACATGCGCATTATTACTGAGACACCATAGTTTTGTATTTCATAATACAGGTCGCCATGTCGGTCTATATTATAACCAGTTAGAATCCATGATTCTACCTATACTGTATAGGCAATGGCGCACGGAGAATTTGCGTTTTTTTTTTTTTTTTTTTTTTGGGGGGGGGGGGGTTATTTTGTCAGACGTGAGAACTGTTAGGGCCGTATAGAGAGAGTTGAATTTGAAAATCACATTACTTCCTGTCGGAGTCCACAATAAAATTACGGATAAATTTCAGTATTGTTTTTATTCCGGATAGTCTATACTGTATACGTATCAAGTAGACTATGTAAAGTAGCAAAATCTTTCATAAATTAATAAGTAGGGCTAAATGAAATACAGCTGAATCAGGATATAACAGATTTCAAGGGACCGCGGAAATCGGTCTGTTATAACCAACGTCTGTTATAGCCGAATACACAGGCCATATACGGAAGTATACGGGGACCGGTCATTCGAGTCTGTTATAATCGAAAGTCTGGTATAGCCGAGGCTGTTATATCCGGATTCAACTGTACCAGAACAAAAATGTAGTAAATATTTAAAGTAAACCTGCTACAGGTTTACTTTAAATATTTACTACATTTTTACTACTCCAGTCTTACGTCTAGCTTCCTTGGTTAGTCAGCCAGATCATCTAGAACTTCCTCAGTACATAAGTGTAGGTTACATTGAATGTATTTTATCGATCAAAAAGATGGAGGCAATTTTGCATTGAAATCAACTGCAAAATGGTGAAAATCGTCTCCGTCTTTTTGAGCGATAGTACATCAGACCGAGTACATTGAGTCTTTTCTCGCCAGCAGGCCTACTATTCCTAAGATATGTAGCCTACGGCTACGTCTTGAGGACTTTTACAGTTGAGAAAGACGTCCGTTAAGTTGGCCCGAACACTTTCGCAAATTTCCTATTCGATCATGTCAATCGTTTGGTCCCGTTTGGGCCCGTTTGGGCCAAAAAGCACGTAGTTTGTGCTCTTTCCGTTCTCGAAATATTAATTTTTACTTTTTTGGGGCCAGCCTAACGACCTTGAGAAATTTGAATTTTCAGTGCGCCATTCGTTTGTGCTTCGTTTGTGCCCGTTAGTACCTCGTTAGTGCCTTATGGTTGCTGATTCAGTTGGCAGCAATGAAATGAAATTGCGCTCGTCTGCTTGGGTCAGGGAGTTGCGCTTTGTGTTAGTGATGCTATATGGCGTTATGATACCGCAACAGTACTGGCCTTTGTAGTGGCTCTGCCAGGCACTGTTCGTCGCCCTGCAGGATATTTTTAGTTAATGCGGAGCTTATTGGGGGCTTATTGTGGGTTTCGTATCCCCAACATTATTTTACTGTCCGTCTTGTGCAACGGCGCGGCGGCGGAACGTATTTCCATTTGGGGGGGGGGGNGGGCATGGGAGAAACTATTCTGTATTCCCTCCCCCCTGCTCGTTTTTAAAGCGTACATAGCGTTTTTGACTTAACAAAAATGCCGAAATGCGAATGGTTCAGAAAATGCCCATAAGACGTTGTGGCCGCTTCTGGTTTTCTACTCCGCGATGTGGGCTAGTAATAACCTTATTGTTGTTTGGCAAATTGGTGAAAGGAAAGGCAGAAATGATTTTTTGAGCTCCTGAACGGCCCCTGGGCAGAAAGATGTGATGGTTAGGCGTTATAGACACAATATATAATAATAATAATAATAATAATAATAATAATAATAATAATAATAATAATAATAATAATAATAATAATAATAATAATAATTGGGGGGGTAGTGCTCACCCAGAAGGTGTTTTGCACGGACCTTTATTTTCAATTCGTACATTTGGAGCCTCGAACGAAGCGCCCGGGCCCACGGGCAAGATGACAGGAGGGGATGTGCAAGATGCAGTGCATCTGACGCTGTGGCCATTTTTAGTGAACTCCCCCGGGTGGTTTAGTCTGTGGAAATACCACCCGAGACGAAGCCAGAGGTGACCCTGAACTCTGCACGAGATGAAGGGGGTGTCCCCGGGTTGGGATCGAACCAGGGACCTTAACATCCGTGGGCGCATACGTTACCGCTGCACCACTCCGCTTCCCCTGTCCCGGACAATATACATAACAGAAGGAATAGCATGAAAGCTTTCTGTAAGACATAATACAGTAGCACTTGACAG
Source organism: Catajapyx aquilonaris (assembly GCA_000934665.2). Taxonomy (NCBI): domain Eukaryota; kingdom Metazoa; phylum Arthropoda; class Diplura; order Dicellurata; family Japygidae; genus Catajapyx; species Catajapyx aquilonaris. The sequence goes on along the minus strand of KZ539588.1, from coordinate 5,946 downwards.
GAGTTCTGCTTAGGTGGCTGTAGTTTTGTCGTTGCAAGTTTATAAACAATTCTGTAGTGTTTCCAACAGTAACGGGTTTTCGATCACTCTCGTTTTTTTGTTTGGGGGGGGGGGGGGGTAACCCGTAACCCCCCCGCGGGTGCGCCAG
>JYFJ02006766.1:0-18126 GCA_000934665.2 Catajapyx aquilonaris | reverse complement strand
GGGGGGAGGTTCCTTCGTCTTTGGAGGGTGGAAGGGAGGGGCAGTAGTTTGGGGCCTTATATTACAATCAGTAACGTCGACAAAAATTTGACGGTGTCAGGTGGACTAAAATCTCTGAAAGAATTAGGGACGATCTTTATCAAAACAAGTTACTACCTTATAGTAACTATATTAATGAAATTTTTAATTACATATCATAAAAATTTCAATAATATTTTTCTTGTTGCTTTGTCTTAAATTATGAGGTGAAAAACATATTGTTTTTGGAGCATATTCAAATTGTAAGGTCTGATCTCCCTAGGTCATCTCTCCAGTCCACGTGGTCCAATAATACACATCGTTGCCAACAACCTATTAGACTAGCCTCGCTCGAGGCTGTCTCACGACTGATTATAACTACAAGACTCCACCCAGGTCCGCCACACGACATCCTTCCCGCATCCACGCCATCTCTGGACAAAACTGCCAACTCACACAACTAACTCCATCTACTGGATGCGTGGGATTCTCACTAAATATACACTTTTTAGTTTTAAATAAGATGGGAAAATTAAGGGAGCGTGATTTGGTGAGACTTTTTCTCATACTTTAAAGTATTATCATGTGAATCGATATATAGATACCGAGATATCGTAACCTAGGTAACGTATCGATTCCAGTATCGGCCTGGGCTATAACATCATGGCGGCCCAGGATGTGCATGGCAAATGTCCAACGTCAGGAATATTAATTCCACAGCCCCCTGCGCCAGAGCGCCAGGTAAAACCCGGGGTAAATCCAGGGAAACTAATTTCGAAATCCAACGATAATCCGCCCGTAAAGTAGACTTGTGCGGATATAGTGAACCGGAGTGAACCCGGAAAACCGTAAGTGGCAGGTCACCGGAAGGTGAACATGAAATCTATTGATCACGCTTAATCCGAATATGAAAACCGTTTGTCGCTATCTCTTGCGGTTTTGACCCTGATACCTGTCCACAGACGGACAGACAGACAGACGGACAAAGCCGTTCTATAAGACTTTTTTCCCCGATGAGAAAAAGTCTAAAAACTTTAGAAATCAGGAGGCCATGAAGATACCTTAAGTTTCATTCCTGGGTATTAATTTTATTCACCCTATTTTCACCCTATTTTCGATATCGCTAGTAAGAGTTACAGTGCAGTAATATACTGTATAATGCGATGTCGCATTAGAAAGAAATTGCAATTTGCGAGAATTTCTACATACGAACAGACAGTCCATCAGAATCTTATTTCCAGTGGGTGTCATTCAACGCAACAGCAAATTGTCAAGATATTTTAATTATTAATCATAAATAATAAATAATAACAAATGATATTTATTATTTTGAAATAATAATAATATCAATAAATAATAACACATGATATTTATTATTTTGAAATAATAATAATATCTATAAATAATAACAGATGATATTTATTAATTTGAAATAATAATGTCAATAAATAATCATTTTAATTATTATTTATGATTTATGATTCAATAATTAAAATATCTTGAGATTCTTTGTCATGTGGTATCGTGTATGACACATTTTTGCGCCCACTTGAAGCAAGATTATCCTGGACTGTTCGTATGCAGCACTGCAATTCGGTGCATTGGTAGCCCCCAAAAAGAGGTCACCGGGTCATTTTGAGGAGATCACTTTAGGTGCGTTTTTCATCCCTTGGTGTGGGCTACCAATGTACCGAATTTCAAGAAAATTGGTGAGACCTTGGAAAGTGTCCCTTGTGAGTTCGAGAGGTCATAACTTTTGACCTTGTATGGTTCTGCATAATTTGTTTGCATTTTCTTTAATAACTTACTTGCCTATATTATTGTGCCAAGTTTCATTGAGAACTCCATTTACAACACTTACAGTTCCCTTGTCAGCTTAATGGTGGTGTACTGTGGTTAAAATAGTTGGACATTTTTTAAATCACTACAAGAGCAGGCAGTGCACAAATTCCAACATATTTCAGGTACTTGATTATGTTTTGTACAATCGAGGATTCGAGAGGTTCGAAGTTGGAGTAGATTCCGGCTATAATCATACTAATAATTCAGTCCATACTCTCGAAAAGGTCGGTTCTCTCCACATATTTCGCATCTAAAGTGTTGACAAAATTTGCAAGAATATGGACCAGTCGAGTGCCAAATATGCTTTTACAAAATTATGTTTTACAAAAATCCAACCTCTCACTCAGCAATGTGGCCCTTTGTCAGAACAATGTGAAAACATTTCCGAACTATTCCCTCATAACGCCAAGTGCACCCAAGCCAAATAATTAAAAAAAATATACCATACCCTCATCTCTAGGTTTATTTTAAAAATAATTTAATATAACCTTCATTATTTGAATGGTTATAGTTCTTATAAAAATAAGAATATTGTAAAAATGTGTAACATTGTTGAACCGGTTCTGGGAGAGTTAAGTCCGGAATGGACGCTGCCGACGCTACTGCTGCTGATGATGAGGTGTATTGATCTTTTGGAGATGAACTAGGCAGGGATGCTGGATTGGGGTGGGGGAGGGCTAGGCAAGGGTGGGGGGGAGAGGGAAAAGGGGAGGGAAAGGGGGGGAGAGTCGAATGGGGGGTAGGAACTATAGCAAGCAGTGCTTGCTCGATAGCTTGCGGACAGAAGCTGCTCTCGTATTCACTATAGCTTTAGCTTTCTGCAGGAAACGACAAAAATTACACTCGTACGTGGTATGTTAGAAAATGGTACAGGTTTTTAAAATTACGTGGTCGGATTTTTTTTTGCTGGCAATTTTGCATGCATGGAATGGGAAGTTGGGTGAACATGATGGTTTGCTAGAGTTCGTTGATGAAATTCGTGTGACGGATGTGTTTATTGATATGTGATTATGCGAGGTTTTAGAGGGGTGTGTGGCTTATAGAATTGTAGCCTATATACAATATAAAAAAACGAGGCGGTTGTTTCTTGTTAGATAAGGTTAAATTGCTTTCTTAGCTACAGTTCTAAACAGGAAATTGGAAGACAACAGGTCACAGAGAAATGGCACAAGGGGCATCACATTTCGTTGCCTATCTGGTTGAATCTGTCTTGTATCTTGACAGGTGTAGCTCAGGGGGGTTCAGTTCTTATATAACTCACAGTCAGTCCTCGTGTAGCGAGTAACCTATAGTATTCCAATACTGCAATAATAATAATAATAATAATAATAATAATAATAATAATAATAATAATAATAATAATAATAATAAGCCCCTTGCAAGGTTCAATATAATAATTACCAGGCAAGTATCATTTTCAGATATTTTGTGCACTTTAAAATCAAATTCTTGCTTGATGACATTTATGACAGCTGCAACACGCCATTTTCTTGCATAAGATTTGACTTGATTTGCATTATACACGTTTTATTTACATAAATGCCGTTGTCTAATGATAATTGCACGTGATTTCAAATTTTAATGGCGCACACACGGTTACACAGGCTGACACCTCTGGTACTCGTTATGAAACATACATTGTTGTGAATAAGGTCGGCCTGTTCATTCCATGGCTGATCGGTCAAATATGTAAAACAAGCACATTAGAGAGCACAATAGCTACTGATGAAGGGAAAAACCCCCTAGGGAATATTCTAGGTGTAATGCCCTTTATTATTATTATTATTATTATTATTATTATTATTATTATTATTATTATTATTATTATTATTATTAGCTGATGGTTTAAGTGAAAAATTCATAATTTATTCAGGGGTCCTCTGTAAAAAAATAAGAACTGGAGATTCCCTCTGTTGACACTAAGGCCTATATACTGCCATACATTTCGATGCTCACTGACAGTAATGCCAGGAACCCAGGCTAATAACAAAGTAATCGAATCTAATTGACAGGGCAGGCGTCGAAGCTAATCCGATAGTGGCACCTCTGGTGGCCCACGCACGCCATTTGTAATCGCCTTCTCAACAAGCTCCTAACAGACATCTTTGTTTTCCTCTCCGTCAGACCCGACTCGATTACTCCGTCGGTCCTTCGTTTTTCCTCTGGCTCATCTGTCACGTAGCAGCCTTGCAACCCCCTCCTTCCCTCCCTGTCTTACCCCCTCTAATCTGGGCAGCTACAGACGTGCTTGTTTACTTCGTCAGGGAGCCTGTTTACAGACATATCATTATTGATTCCGTTTCTGTCATTAGTCCGTTTTCCAATCTTCCTTTGTGCTGTGGCAAGAATTTTGGGAGAGGATTTTCGCATTGGATATTTTGTCCTCCCCCTTTCCCTTTCCCCTGCCCTACCCCCTTCTTTTTTTTTTTTTGCAGGGTCTTACAATAGACCACACCGAGTGCTAATGGCAGCTTGCGCCCTGGAGGCTATAAAGATTTTATAACTAACCCTCCCCCCGTCGATTTGAAATTGGTCGTCTGGTGCAGACAGCGGGACGTGACATCGGTGTTGACGTCACCATTTCCATCCTACGCATATGAATGGCGGATTTTGAGCTGAATCTGCGCTGACATTTTTAGCATTCATTGACCCTAGTCTAATAAGCGGTGCCCATTCTTAAGAGTCGAGATTTTTTTTTTTCGTTCTTTCTTCCCCATTTCATACGCATATATTCACGTCCAATCTTTAAATGATTTTTTTTGACAATAATTGATGTCATGAAGATTTATACGCATGCAGATGAATACGTATAGCACTTGACCTGATTTTTTTTTGTATAATGTATAATGCTAATAGTTGCGTATGGAACATACATTTTGTGATACTTTTTGGACACACTGTGCATGACATCAGAACATGCGTGACTTTCTATTTATTTTCATCCCCTACCATGGAAAGGATTGAATTTCTCACATCTAAGAATTGCACTCAGTGAGGACCCTGGAGAGGAATTTGTTATGGGATAAATGCGTAATGAGAAACGCAGTGTCCGACTGGGCCATTAATCAGTGCTATAACACCCTCTTTTCCCCCCACATTTCCCTCCCCTACTCCTCTAGCCAGGACAAAACCGTCTACTTGGAATCTGCCATGAGATAGCAACCGAGGAGATTACCAGCGTTAGTTATTAAGCACCTTCCTACCTCAGGTGGCGCTGTATTTAAACGTGCTTGCTGATGAACGGTCCATGTTTACGAGCACGGTCTTTTATTGCGGGCTTAACGTGGCTCTCAGAATGGCAATCATGGCTCATCTCCCAAGCCTGCTTACCTGCGGAAACGCACAAAAATATTAAATGCAACTCTTCTTGTAAAGCTTCAAAACCCGCTAGCTTTTTATTGCAATTTATTAGCGTCGTTAATTTTTTTTATGGCTTGCTATTGGTGTGGGATTTGACACGAAGGGGGCTTGCAAGTACTAAATGCTTATGATACTATTTGCAGTCGGAAGCTTCTCTCGGTGCAATAAAATTGAAAAGAGTGAGTAAACTCGTTGGGAAGGAGATGCACATGTGGGTCTCTCCAGATGCTCCAAGAAAGTTTCAGGTCATTTTGCTTACCGATCTCGAGCTCTAACTCCGATTACTACCAAGTTACTGCGTCTAAAATATTTAAAATGAGAATTTTACTAAAGTGAGCTTTATCATTTTCATCCAGATTAAGTTGAGCATTCTCAGACTGTCGTTGACCAAGTACTTGTTAGTTCGTTGGCGTTAGAATCTACCAATTAGTGAGGCCATCTTTTGTGGGTTCCGACCACAATGACCTACACACAACTAATATTTCGCTTAACAACTCAATTCGAACAAAATTGGAGCCATTATTACTAACTAGTGGCGGACTCGTTGCTAACTTTTGGTAATACTGCTTGCCCCCCCCNCCCCCCCACACACACACACTTGGATGCAGTGCTATAGGCCCATACCAGTTGGCGCATAGGCTCTCCCTCTGCACACTACTGCCACTCTCAGGAGGAAAGTAGGACTACATGCACGTTGGGGATGAGTCAACACGCGGACAAAGCCCACCAGGGTGCTATAACCAGCACGTGTCTCGCCTCCATTGAAGTGGGTTCCACCTTCTCTGACCGCTATGTCCTCTAATTGTTGAACGGGGAAAGTTTTTTTTTAAAGATTGTACCCCTTGAGACATGTGTCAATGTAGGGGGGTGGACTACCACGATATTTCCATATTTTCTATTTTCATTTTCTTCTAACACCGGTGCAGGGAATCAAGTACAGTACATAGGGTGAGGGTCGGGATTTTTGGGGAGGGAACATGGGTACAAGTGCATTGTCTCAACCAGCCCCCGGACACTTCCCTTACAATCTTATCTTATCGCCTGCCGGAGCGTTTTGCATGAGGTGCTCATCTGAGAGCGCCATGAGACCTTTCACTGCGCTATTATGTGGCGACCCTACCGGACTACCTGCACTTTATAGGTACAAAAGGGAAGCGCTACATTGGGGGACCCAACATGGTCGCCGGCGGCCATGTTGGGTCCGCATGTAGCGACTTCTCTTCTACCTTAGTTCAACGTAGTCCGATAGGGTCGCCACATAATAGCGCAATGAAAAGCTGTCTCATGGCGCTCTCAAGTGAGCACCTCATGCAGGCGATAAGAGGGAGTGTCCAGACCTTAGTATTCTAAGACCATGGTCTCAACTGTGGGTCATGTGCTGTTCCCCAGGAGGTTATGTTGCCAGTCACCTCCAAGGCGCGGGTCCCCCCGACGCGACGCAGGTGAAAGGGATCTCCCAGGCGGGGATCGAACCTGGGACCTTTCACTCAGCAACCCGAGACGTTACCATCTTGGCCACCATACCTCCAAAGTTAAAACTATGGTAACTACTACCTATATAGGCGATGAGTCAACACGAACAAACTTTTGGACATATGAGAATTAGGCACATAGATTTAATGAAAGCACAATTATGTAACTGTTAGTCCAAGCATGCTTCGTTCGTGTACTGCCCATATGATACAAAAATCATTTCCTTTTTCCATCCAGAATTTTATGGGCAGTTATGCAACCCCAGGCTACAAATTGTGCCGAACAAAATTTGACCATCGAAGCTGGTCATCCTTGGCCAAAATGGAACAGATAGCCAGGACCCACATCTGAGTAACTCGTTACTCGGTGGCGGAGGGTAAGCTCAAGCCTGAGGCGTAATATTCTGCTGTGGAAAACGTGGCAGGCAAGCCGCCTTTATGTCCCGTAGCAGTTCGCCAGGCGTCTTCCATTTCGTTCCTCAGCTTATTTTGGCAACTGGGTCGTTGATGCGATGATGAGAAAAAAAAAAGTTTTTTTTTCGCAAGAAAAGTCAGCACAATTGCAACACTGCTTCGCTCCGAAGAAAACTGGAGAATATAAAAAAAAAACTGAAAAAAGTGTTACGTTTTGCAGTTTAATAATCAGCAAAAATATTGAGCACGTCGACAGAGGCTCTGGCTGCTCCCAGAATTGGAATAAAGAGACATACCAGAGGAAACGTGCTTAGAAAATAAGTTCGGTGCGAAATTAGGCCCTGGCTACATTTTTAGGGAGCTGGAGATAAAAGGGCGGAGCAATTTTATTCGTAGAAAAAAAAAGAACCTACAGTAGAGAGGCGTTATAATTCGGCTCCTGCCGCAATATGAAAGAAAATGGGAATGTTGCCAGGGGAAGACAAGGCGCATTTATTTCGGTGAAGAGGCGGCGAAAACTTGGCCGATTTTGTGCCTCATCCCAGAGCTCTTCCGAGTTCATTATAAAGGCGGAGGTGAGTGCATATAATAGAGGAGGGGGCGACATCTGGGACTCTGGGTGACCGCAGTCGACGAGGGGAGGATGAGGGGGTTGGAAAAGGGCCTTTCTGTAACACCCCCCTCTTCTCTATTCTGCTGTACCCACAAACCCAGAACTCATGCTGCTACCACAGCGTGTTTCAATTTTCCCGGATGCACAGCTGGAATTGTGTTGCAAATGCTCATTTTTGGGGATCATGGCAACGAGGGTTTAATGCATTCATGATGCTATGTTAGTATCAGACAGCATGACTGTGCTCGTGTAGCGTTTCTCCTAATCACTGGACCATATAGGACTGGGTCGTACTTGGCTTGGAATAAAAATGGGTGTGGAGACCATTATTACAATTCAGGAATATGAACACATCAGGAAGATAAATGGTGTCATTTTGTGTAGCTTGGGCTCATTTATTAAGTTTTCAATCTACCTGCAGGTAGGTGTGTAGGCTTACCTTTGATTAATGTCATGGAAGTCATTGAATACATACAGGGTGTTCCAAGTTCGTGGGGTATTTTTATCATAGTAAGGTGAAGTGGGGTAAGTGCATACATGGGGTAAGTGCATAAACTGGCCGCCATATTGGAATGAAAATGGCTGACATGCTCACCTCTTGTGGGGATGTGATGTGCAGCTACACAAAAGAGTGCCAGACGTGTTTTGGTGTCGTCAGCCAATTTCATTCCAATATGGCGGCCCCGTGTATGCACTTACCCCGTGTATGCACTTACCCCACTTCACCTTAATTGTTATAAGAAATTTCGTTCAAATCTGTTAATTTTTGTACTATCGGTACAATAAATTAGTTTCGGCCACTTTTATTTTGTGTATTTTTTATAGAGCTCGTGGCTCTCTTAGGGGGGGGGGGGGGAAGTTCCCAAGCCGTGCGATAGCCATTTCTGACATTCTTTAACACCAGGCCTTTTCTCCTGGCCCCGAGCAGAGTAGGGAGTGCAATTCTGCTCCGGCATGTCGGGTGAAAAGCGGAAAAAGACCCGGCCAAGCAGAGGTGACGGGGACGGGATTTGAACCCCGGACTCCCACTTGGCTGGCCAGTGGCGTAACCACTAGACCACCATGCCGCCTAGTTTCGGCCACTTTATCCTGGTATTGAAGCAACCCTTCACATACACACATCTCCTCATCGTGGGGTCTGTGCGAAGGGTTGCTTCAAGACCAGGATAAAGTGGCCGAAACTACCGAAGCAACAGTAGCCGAGGGGATTTGGTATCCGGCTGCGAATCGGGAGGTCCAGGGATCGAATCCCCAGGCCGGCAACTCTGACCGTGGTTTTCTGTGGTTTCTCACGCCCCACGGTCACCCCAGGTGAATACCGGAGTTGTTTCCTAAATTAGTAGGCCACAGCCGCTTCCTGCCTTTCCTATCCCTGTCCCATACTGGAGGAGGTGCGGCGTTTGTGGGAGGTCTCTGACCCTCATCTAGAGGGTCGTCTTGTCAACCTAGCCCTCTGAGGGACTGCACACGTCCTCCACCATGAGACATTGCACTTGCACCACTGCCCCCCCCTCTATCCCAGCACTGGCGAGTCAGAAAATGGTGGAAAAATCTCCCCCCTACATAGGCCAGAAGGCCTCAAGGGTGTAAATATATAAAAAAATAAAAAAAAGTGGCCGAAACTAATATTGAGACCGATAATACCTTGTTGTGCCACAATTCAGGCGCCCTATTCTATAGCCACTTCTACATTCGACCACCCGATAGTATATATACTGAGGCAACAAACTACATAAAAAAACTACTTCGGACGATATCAGTGATGACTAAAAACTACCCACGAACTTGGAGCTTGTTATAATGCAATATATACAGTATATGCCAAATCAACACTAAAACTGTGCAAGATCCTAATTAGGACGCCCTGATATAAGGATTTGTGTCTTGGTGTCTTAGGGGGTGGGGCTGGGGGGTTGGACCCCCTTCCCATTAGAAAAATATTTGACATAAGCCCTGTGGAAGCCATGCAAAAATTGTGTTTCAAAACCTTCCCCTGCTCCAGAAAATTTGGAAATGGCTGAAAATGAGCCCTATATTTTAAAGAATTTGCAGAATTCGGACTGCACACTTCTTAATTCGGACTATACACAAAGTGTGCGGATTACACACTTAAATTAGGCCCTAATCCTATAATACACTACATTCTAATTTAAAGATATACCGGTATGTGACCTCTGACCCTTCACCTTTCACCTCATAAAAATGCACAAAATTACCGCATCCAACTTTCTTCTGGCTGAACCCCAAGTGTAAATTGCAAGGCTAGACTCATTTCCTCTTTTCCTCACACTTTCTCTCACTAGGAATATTTTTTTCCATTACCGGTAGCCATCTCTCCTCTCCCGTCGCCATATATATCTGCTTATACGCTCCCTTGTTGTTGTAAATGGAGACGGAGGAAAACATTCATTTTGTGCTTTGGAAGCCGCATTTGTTGTAATGCCTAAGTAATATATTTTCACAATTGTGAGTCTGCTCTGGCTAGCTCCTGCCTAGAAAGTATATAGGCCTGGTTTTAGAATCTACTCAAACAAGTCAGACTATTTTCACAGGTGCCATCTAAATAATGAAACCCCGGATCACTTTTGTAATGTCCCCACAATGGGATCCAATAGTAAAAATTCCGGATAAGAAACGAAGGTAATATCTCACAGTTACTTCCATCAGCACATCTCGACCGCCTTAGTCTTGGAAAAAAAAAACTTTTTCCATTACATTACAAATCTCAGACGCCTGGAGAGAAGTTAGAACTAGCTTGAAAGAGAGGAAGCGGGAAGGAAAAGTTCATTTTCTTGGAGAATCAGCAGTGTATTTTTTTTCCTCCATCAGAAGAAGAGGGGGTTAAAACTTAAGCTGGTTCCAAACCAAAGGAGGTGGTACAGGGGGTTCCAGAGTGATCCTAATCAGCAAAGACGTTTTTGTCACTTCCTGCACGTTTCCAAACACGAGCTGCCATAATTTTTAAAGTGCACTTGCATAATAACCTGACAGGTCGTCGACGAGGAATTTATTATGAGGCTTGATGTCATAGCGGATGGTAGGTTTTTTTTTTGGGGGGGGGGGGNGGGGTGAGCGGATGTAACGGGGATAGCAAGCGGGGAAGAGACGCCATTGTGAATACTCGCCATCCAGTTTGAAAGGAAGAGAGGGGCAAATGGGAAGGCGGGTTGGGTTGCAATTAATACTTGATGGGTACGAGGCCTTGCGTGGTCCATCACATGCGTGGAATTCATTATTCAGGGGTGGGATGGAACTGGGCTGGGGCCATCTCGAAAATTAGCGTGTGTACACACATGCTGCGAGTTTCAGGGCCCTTTTTGAAATAGTGTGAATGAGGAGGGCTTTTAGGGTACGTACTTTTGGGTGGTTAAATTATTGAAGGGAGCTGGGATTTTTTTAAATCGTGCTAACTAATATCTTTAATGGGTTTTAGAAAAGTAGGGTGACATGCAAGCTACAGGTAGGTATGGTTTGGTACAACAGTAATGACATATTTTGTGTATTTTATGCTTTTCCAGAAATTAATACTGTACAACAACAGCACAGAATTTGCTCAGAAATATAAAACCTGCCATACAAATTAACATGAAAATTTGGCAAGAGTAGATTTAGAACTATTAGAAGCATTATCTGATGCTTATGAGGAATACAAATCAGGCATGAATTATATCGATCAGTTTTTGACCTGTTACATGTTCTGACTTTTTAGAGAAAGAACCCAGAGTTAATTTCATACAACAAAATATGTGTATTTAGATAACAGGTCCCATTGATAAATATACTGTATAGTAACGATAATTTTTGCCCTGTGATAGCCTTGTGGCCTCTTGGGGATCTTCTTTAATCTCACTCAATAATGATGGATTTTTCTTGTAGAAAGACAGAGGATATTGATAACCCCGAGAAAATCCAATGTGAATATGGAGAGAATTTCTATATTTTTCCAAAGATTGGTATCGAACTCGGGATATCAGATGTAGAAGGTTGTGGCGCTAATCATTACACCAACATGGTTCTATGATAAGCTATGTTAATAGTAAGCCTTCATTAATACACTTTTACAACAACAACAACACCATCACGACATTTTCCTATAAGGAGTAGTCAGCGATGAAGGGAGACCCAAGTTAACCCCACATATGAACTAAATTAAAACTTGTCAAAATAAAACTATAAACTACATGTCCCACCCCCTCCCTGTGTACACTTTTACAGATCACCGAAAATAGCATATATTTTTTCATATAACTTTCAGTCATTTTAGTACAGTAATGCAAAATTCTATTCGCTTTTTTGAGGAGCAGTGTCTCCTTTAGCGGTGCGTCGAAAAGTGCGCGTTTCCCCCTTCAGATATTAATTATTGCTTAATTATTGCTAACAATTAATAACAAGGACAAATGTGCGGTCGAGGGAAATGCGACAGACGCTAAAAGACGTAGATGTTTTTAGTACAGCACATAAATTATTGGGATCATTTCATACATAGGCCTCTCGTTTTCCCCAAATTGTCACCGAGGGTGAGCTGACTTGGAAGATTAGGGAAAACACGGCTGTGGTCGGATCCATAAAAAGTTTGACGGACATTCGGAGTGGTGACAGTAACATGCTCTAGTTAGCCTGGAATTACACAGAAGGGAGCATTCATTGGACACGTCACGACGCGAGAGGGAAAAGTAAAGTCATGGGTGGGACCTGGCCGGATGATAACTGTCGTGCCTGATGCAGCGTGAATCCGACCTCAGCCATAAAAATGTTGGAGAGACCTTTCCGTATAATCAACTTGAAGACTGCCACTTGTTCAACTGCCGTGTAGGCAATAACAGCCAGCCACACTTAAATTACCATTGGATATACCTGTTTACAATAATATTTATTGCGTATGTGTTACGAGCCTTTTAGAGCTGCTTTTTTTGGGATTATAAAAACCCCCTAGATGTGGATGATACCTAGCCTATAGCGTAAAATATCCCTAAAGCCCATCTACAAAATCAACCCCCAAAATGCAGAGACAAATAGTGGGGTTGTTTAAGATAATTTATAGGGTTGTCCACATGGGAAGGGTGATTACAGCGTTCGTTTCATCCTTCACTTTGCCAATTGAACGAGGGCTTTGATCACTGGAAAAGGCCCGCACACGATTTTCCCAGCCTCTGCCACAACTGACACCAGGCTATTCAAACCAGCATATATTTGAATTCATGCTTTGACCAAAATAGTTTAAATATCAAAATATGGTGACGTGTTTGAAAATTACTAATATTCTGTGCATTTTGGGCGAAGATGCAGTGATTTACGGATTAGTTGTCAATTTTTTTTTGATATGTCAAGCAGCGTGATAGACTCATTTTCATGCGATGTAAATATCTCCCTCACTACCATTAATGCATATTTGTGGGGGGTTTGCGAGCGACATATGTACAGTACATCGTGCGTGCGAAACGTGTAACACCGGACATAATAATGCATAACGGGTCGGGTAATTTTGAAGCGTTCGTCGATACGTTTGACAGGCTACAGCACGCTCTTCTGAACTCGAAATTTACATCCGCGTTACACTTTACAGCGTTCTTTTATGCACTAATTCGGCGTTCCGGTGCATAAAACCTAATAACACGCGTTCTATATAGGCTGAAGAAGGGTATTATTCAGGCTGCTGAAAATTAAGGTTACACGTGGCATGGCGTGGCATATGATAAAACATGAAAGAACACTACTACGTAGATAAGAGGGGTGAAATATCTACTTTCATGACATTGTGACGTCCGTCACTAGAGGACAGTGGCGTCTGGGTGTGGACCTAGTGGGTATGGAGAGTCGTGAGACAACCTGGCTTCGGGCAGTCACAATAAATGGGTTGCTCCGAACCTCTCGTACAGTGTTGGACATTAATCGAGTCGTACTGCTAGCGACATTTTTCGATGCGGCAGACGTGCAAATCGAAGTGATAGAGTGTGAGCAGTACGAGGAAGAAATGGTAGGCCTTGGGTGACGTCACCGGCTGGGGAGCAATGGAGAAAAAGGCTTGTCCCCAGCCAGTGACGTCACCCAAGGCCTACCATTTCTTACTCGCACGGCTCGCACTCTATCACTTCGATTTACACGTCACTATAGCAGTATGACGCGATTAATGTCCAACCCTGTATTATCAGACCACAGTCACGACCCTGGGTGACCTGAGGAGGTCAAACCTCACAAGATTAAAATGATCAGCAAACTAATACGTTGTTTTGTGCTAAAGATGACACCTCAACTGATTAGATGCTCACTTATTAACTGTCATAATAAGCCTGTTGCTGATGGTATCAATTTCCTTTATTTACGAGTAGTTCCTCTAAAAAATCACTTAGCCCTAATCTCCCCCCAAAAAACTAAAATATTTGTAGCGTGATTATTACAGCGCACATAAAACATCAAGTTTATGGTCTCACCGTCTTATCAGCCAGCTAAGACATGAATCTTCCTTCCGACCCAGTACTCGACTCTTCAAAATGACTTGGCACGATCCAACCAAAGCCCAGGGATTCTTCAAGTTATTTTTCCCCCTCCCCCTCTCCCCACCATCCCATCAGTACAGTTTCCAATATTATCTCCACCAGTAGCAGCTAATCGTTTCCAGTTGAGTGGCAAAAAAGTACACTTCCGTCATTCATCAGCTTTCACATAAAAAGTGCCTAATCTTCTTCTTATCTCATTATTCAGTGTTCAGGCCGCTATCGTATCACTCGCCCCTCTTCACTGACTTTGTAACTAAAAGCCAAGAACTGCAACGAAGAGTTATGATAGAAAAGTTTTGGGTGGAGTGCGCATGTTTTTTTTTTCCTTCTTCTTCTTCTTCTTTTTCTTCTTCCTTTTCCTGGCTTTTTAAGGGCTCTTATTTTGGAAGGAAGATTTACAGTATAAATTTGAATTGGGAAGTGACGAAGGGCAAACTTTTTGGGGGTGGCGGGAGGGGTGCATAGGGAGGTTTTTTGGGGAGAATGAGGAATAGGGCGAGAAGTTGGTGAAGATGGCCGTTTATCACACCGACACTTACAGCCATCACGACAGAGTTATGCGCGCTTTTAAGGCTGTCCCGCAGGCTGAAAAGGACTGCGAAGACCTCCAGCCAGATATTCTCAACCCTAAACATGCATTGTGTTATGTATTTTCATCAGAGAAGACGGATTTACAGGCGACAAAGTGACTCAAAGTGTGGTCAGAACAAAGTTGGTTGTATGGTCACTAGTATAGTGGTCAGAACAAAGTTTGTTGTATGTCAGAACAAAGTTCATTGTATGTCAGAACAAAGTTTGTTGTATGTCAGAACAAAGTTCGTTGTATGTCAGAACAAAGTTCGTTGTATGTCAGGACAAAGTTCGTTGTATCTCACAACAACGTTCGTTGTATGTCATAACAAAGTTCGTTGTATCTCACAACAACGTTCGTTGTATGTCATAACAAAGTTCGTTGTATGTCAGAACAAAGTTCGTTGTATGTCAGAACAAAGTTCGTTGTTGGTCACTAGTAGTGGGTGGAACACACTGTAGCTGGTACAGGTGGCACTACAATTTGGAGGGTATCGAGAAACTAGTCCTGCAACCAAGTGAGAAACGCATACTTTGTGTAGATACTATTGGCAATATCTTTAGCCACAATGTCTTTATTCCTTGCCTATAGTGGTGTGGTTCTCTTATATAAAATTCAGTGTCCTGGACACAACTGGTTGGGCCGTAACAGGAAAATCCATTGCTCCACCTCGTTATTTGGAGGCAACGCGATGAAAATAACCCCGTTTCGGGGGCTTTATGAGCTCTAAGGACAACATTAATTACCTGGAAAAAAGCGGTATATAGGATGGTGGCGTGGATGGTGGGGTGGAAAGCTCTTCTTCACGAACTAGCACCTCGAGATAGGTGGCAGTTCTGCGGGAACTTTGATGAGTCCTTTTCGGTGCCTAATTGACAAGAGGGTCACTAATGGGTCCTCCAATACTTGAGTTCCTTTTTGTCTCCTTTTTTTTCGCTTGGGTACTTCGTGACATCCGGGACTCGCAAAATCCTAGATCGAGTTTCGTCCCTCTTGTCAAAGTTTCAGTGGAACTAACCCTAACTCACCGGAGATTTCCTACTTTTTTTTCTTTTTTCTTTTTGAAAAAAAGCGTGTTTTCGATGTGTTTGTTGTCGGAAATATGAATAAGAAAATAGCTTCTCAAAAAATGGAATAAATTCTGGTATAATCTGATTCGGAGATAACTTAACGGAGGGCATCTAACATTGGAGGTTTTGTTCCCATTGTTGAATTGGTACATAGGTCTACTGTATCGCATTGGATTAGAAATGATTTCTCATCCAATGGGAATCCTCTAATAAAAAATACACTAGGCACCAACTTGCCAAAATTAGGCAAAAAATTAGGCAAAAGTGCGAAAGAGGAGAGAGAGAGCATCGAAGCGACATCCGACGGTGAAGTGGAGAAGTAAGCGAGTGTCCACCGGCGCCAGGAACGGCGGAAATGGGAATTCCGTGGAATGACCGCGGTCGTTTTTTTTTGCGTTTTTTTGAGTTTTACAAAATACCTCGGCACCGTTTCCAAAAAACAAAAGTGGTTTGAAAATATAGAAATCCTGGGAAAAATTTTGACACCACTCCCAAAGCTGTAAACCGTACGGTGCGGGAGGAGTTGCCATGAGAATCGGCTTTTAATAATATACACGGGATAAGTGCATACACGGGGCCGCCATATTGGAATGAAAATGGCTGACGACACCAAAACAGGTCAGGCACTCTTTTGTGTAGCTGCACATCACATCCCCACAAGAGGTGAGCATGTCAGCAATTTTCATTCCAATATGGCGGCCAGTTTAGGCACTTACCCCGTGTATGCACTTACCCCACTTCACCTTATGTATTAAAACATGTTTAAAAATTAAAAAATTAAAAATCCTATATTCATTACTTGTATAGGGCCTACTCGTACTTATAATAATAATAATAACAATAATGATAATAATAATAATAACAGGAAGTATAATATGAATCGAGGATGACTTCAGGGAGTGGATCCATCAAATGTATAGTAAGTCAAATTTTCGTCGTAACCATAGATTTGGTTAATTATTAGTAACAATATGGTTACGACCAGTTACGACGAAAATTTGACACGACATTTTTTTATGACTCCACCCCCAGAATATTTGTATTATCGCACAGTGCACTTGGAAATACCATTAGTTATTATTTTTTCAACTCTGAGCTACATAACTTCTTGACAACACTTACCCAACATTGCCATAGGGATTGGGTGATACCAAGAGTGATACCTGTATGTTCTGAACATTCGATACACACATTAAACTTTCAGGTCACAACCCTAACCAAATGGAGTTGGTATCAATTTTGACAAGTTATGAGCCATTAGTAAGCGATAGTTATGACTCAGATACAATATAATATTTGTTTAAAAAAACCGATAACAAGGCAGTAGGGTTTGAGAGTAAGGGTCGTGGTTGGGAAAGGGGAATAGGGAGGGATGGGTGGAAAGCAGGGGGATTGATCTCATTAGGGTGGAGAGACTTGTTGGTGGCAAGTTGCGGGCACACAAACACGAGTGGAGACATTTAACAGGCGGAGTTTCTCGTCCCCTTTTGCCATCTTTAGTCCTTCCTCTGCGCCCATTCCAATTGGCGTTCCCCTCCCCTAGCCTATTTGTCACCTGAAATGAAAATGAGGTTGGGGAAGGTGGATAGGAGCGAGGGTGGGTTAGAGTGGGGTATGGCGGGGGTGTTGGGAGGCTATTGGCTTGCTTGGGCCAGCATTTGATGAGGCAGCCAGCGCCTGATTCCTGCATGCGGCCATGCCCACAATCTCAGTCTGCACATGATATCACGTTGTATGTGAAAAATTAATCGAGTCGACATAGGGAAATGAGTATATGAAAGATGGCCACGAGATGGATCAGAATCGCACACTTGGCATTCGATTGCTCCTTCTATGCTATCAAGATGTTATCCATCCAAAATGGCTGCCAGCCCTGCTGTCCCAAGAAGAAACACCCTATCTCCAAAACTAGTAAGGGTGAAAGTCGCATGCACACCCTGGACCCCTTATGAGTATAAGGAGGGATTAGTGCAAGGCATGGACGCGACCTTCACCCTTACTAGTTTTGAAAATAAGATGTTTCTCCTTGGGACGGCAGAACCAAGTTGGCACATTGCCCTATCTAGAACAATAATTTCACACCAAACCAGTGCACCTTTAACTATCACATATCCATAGACTCAGCGGCAATTGCTTGGAAATGCGTGGCCCCTAGCCGTTTTCTGTATTCCTCGCACGAGAAGCGCGGAAATCCACACCGCCTTCTAGCAACCTAATCTGAGATCGCCAAGAATATTGATTAGAATAGATTGGGAGAGAGGGGGGGGGGGGG